>PVKS010003317.1:0-105453 GCA_004027875.1 Aplodontia rufa | reverse complement strand
TTTATTGGAGTATAAGCTTTCAAAACAGTCCTTAATGATCCTCTGGATTTCTGTGATGTCTGTGATGTTTTCCTTTTTTATCTCTAATTTTATTAATTTGTGTCTTTTCTCTTTTTCCTTTGGTTAGTTTGGCTAAGAGCTTCTCAATCTTGTTAATCTTTTTGTGGTTCATTGATCCTTTGTGTTTTCTTATTATCTATTTTATTGATTTGGCTATGATCTTAATTACTTCCCTCCTTGTACTGGTATTGGAATTGGTTCTTCTTTTTCAAGGACCTTAAGATGCAACATTAAGTCATTTACTTGGAATCTTTCTAATTTTTTTAATTTAGTCATTCATAGTCCTCTTAGAATTAACTTTACAGTGTCCCGGAGGCTCTGATGTGTTGTGTTATTATTTTTTCTTGATTCCAAGAGTGTTTTAATTTTTCCTGATTTCTTCTATCACTCATTTGTCATTCAAAAGTTTGTTGTTCAATCTTCATGGGTTATTTTTAGTTTGTTGGGGTTTATTTCTAATTTTATTCCACATGACAGGTAAGATATAAGGGATCTTATAGATTTTATTTGTATTTTTTAAGAGTTGTTTGTAGCCTAAAATATAATCTATTTTTGGAGGTTCCACGAGCAGCTGGAATGAAAGTAAATTTACCTGTTGTTGGATGAAACATTCTATAGATGTCTGTTAAGTCCATTTGATTTTTATATCTGCAGAGTCTTTACTAAGTTTATGTTTGGATGACCTATCTATTCATGAGAAAGGTATGGAACTCATCCAATACTACTGAACTGCAGTCTGAGTCTTTAAGTGAACTAGTGTCACTTTTATGTAATTAGATCCACTGATATTTGGGGCATAGATATTTACTATCATTATGTCTTCTTGTTGGACTGTTCTCTTTATAAGTATGAAATGACTTTCTTGTCTCTTCTGATTACCTATGGCTTGAAGTATAGTTCTTTGTATGAAAGTAGCTACTGCTACCTGGGTTGTGCGTCTGTTTGCATGACATATCAATTTCCCTCTTTTCACTTTCAGCCTATGACTGTCTTTGCCTGTGAGGTGAGTCTATTGTAAATAATATATAGTTAGTTCTTGCTTTTTAATTCATTCGGCCAACATCTTTTAATTGGAGAGTAAAGACAATCTACATTCCGTATTATTATAGATAGATAATGTTATTTTTTATTTGCTTAATTATATTTTAAAACAGAATTGTTCATTTGCAAGCTCTAGGTTTTGTCTTTTATTTCTTCTCTGTGTGGTATTTTTTTAAATATTTTCTGTAGTACTGTTTAATAGTGTGTATATTTGACTTCCACTCATCATGGAAGGTTTTTTTCTTCTTCATCATCTGTGATTCTGAAGGAGAGTTTTGCTGGATAGAGCAATCTTGGTTTACAGTTATTTTCTTTGAACACCTCATTCCAAACCCTCCTGGAATTTAGTTTATTCTGAGAAATCAAAAGTAATGCTGGTTGACTTGTGAGATAACATTTTTCTCTCAAGTCTTTTTAAATTCTATCCTTGTTCTGTGTTAGACTTCTTAATTACAAGATTTAGTGCAGAGGTTTCTTTTCTAATTTTGTCTATTTGTAGTTCTGAATGCCTCCTGTATATGAATGTTGATATCATTTCCAAGGTTTGGAAATTTTTGTTATTATTTCCCTGAAGAGGTTATCCATTCCTTTAGCCTGAATCTCACAACCCTGTTCAATGTCAGTAATTCTTAAATTTGGTGTCTTAATATTGCTTCATAGTTCTAGTATATTCTGGTCATGGTTGCTTTTTATTTCTCTTTGATACTGTTTGAAAGTTCAAGGTCAAATTCTCTGCCTTCCAGCTTTGACTCTGTCTTCTACATAGTCTATTCTATTAGAGAAACTTACAACTGAACATTGATTTGATTTGTTGTACCTTTTGTTTTCAAGATTTTTTTAGTTCTTTTTCAGCATCTAGCTCCTTTTTGAATTTCTCATTCTTATCTTATACTGACTTCCCTCATTCATTCAATTATTTTCCTATGTCCTCTTGGAATTCATTGATCATTTTCACAATCACTCTTTTGAATTCTTTATCTGGCATTTCATCTTCTTCAATATCTTTGGAGCCAGTTGATGGTGAATTATGAAATTTAGGAGGTTTCATTTACTTTTCTTCTTCATATTTCTTGTTAGGTTTTGTCCAGATCTTTAAATGGATATCTCTTCCACTCCTATGTGTGAGGCTTTTTAGGGCACAATATTGTCTTTGAAAAGTGTTCTGGGATATCATATTATTGTGCATTTGTCAATAGATTTCCAAGTGATTTTTGTAGTTTGGCTCCCAGGTGGTTCTTTGTTTATGAATAGTGTATTTGATACAGTGTGTACTGTGTCATAGCTTGAGGATTCCACCTTCCTTCACAAGATTGGATTCCTTGGGCTGGAGAGGTGGCTCAGTGGTTACAGTGCTTCTCTGGCATGCATGAATACATGAGTTCATACCCCAGCACCACGTACACAACGAAGTATTGGAGAACCAAAAGCCACATGAAAAGCTAAATAAAACTTATTCTTTCTCTATCTCTTTCATTGTCCCTCTATGTTTAAAAAAAAAAAAAGATTAGATTCCTTCTTGGCTATCTCATAATTGTGTTATATCCAGCAAGCTATGTGGAAGTCCATCCTGTGAACTTGTTCTTCTTCACTTAACAACTCTGCATATTCTAAAAGGGTATGAGAGCTATCTAGATCAGGAATTCTCATAGATGTTGTTTCCACAGTCTTTGTGTTAACATTTATTTTTGCCATGGGAATACATGGCCATGAGTGGGACCTGAGGGTCCTCCTAACGGTTCCTTCTGGGGTCTGGACATTGAGTTGGAGTTTTTATTGCCACAACTTTTAGTAATAAAATATCTTTGAAATTTTAGCATGTTTTGTTTGTATGTTGTGCATGGTGAGTTGTGTCTTGGTTGAGTTTTGGATGTATTTCAACAGCAGAGTCTCTATGCTGTGAACTTGTAGTGCCCCAGTAGATTCTTAACACATCAGAAAAGGGGGAAATTAGCAACAACAATATCAGAAAACAATATACATCACTAAAATAAACACCCAGTGTCTATACTGGCACCTCAACAGTTATTACAAAATACCCCCATAATGATGGGGTCAACAATTGCCACAGTAACAATAAATAGCCAGGAACTGGATCTGGCATTAAAATAAACAGCAATAGTCAACTATGCCATTCAAAATTCTAATAACCACAACAACATGAATGGTGGGGGCAGAGACCAAATAAGCCAAAAAGTTCTAAAAGATGGTAAAAGTCAGTTTATTAAGAGAAAAGAAAATCTAATATTATGGTAAAAGGAAGTTTAGAATGTTCAAAATGAGAACAGATGGAAAGCAGAAGAGATGTAATAATTGATGAATATAAAGAAGAAAGAAGAAAAAAATAAGAAAAACAAGTAAAGGGGAAGGGGAGAACAAGAGGACTTCTTATTATTTGCAGGAAAGTAAGGAAAACAACAAAAACAAATAAAAACATAATCAAACAAAATAAGCTAAGAAAAAAATCCTCAACCCTGTAAAGACAAAATAAAGAAAAATAATGTATGTAAAAATGAAAAAATAAGCAAATACGTAGATGTATATATAGCTATTAACCAATATGGGGGTGGGGATTCTTATAGAAAAATTAATTCTCTCTGCTGAGATGGTCAAAACTGTTTACAAGGAGCTGAGCATAATGGCACATACCTATAATCCAGAGGCTCAGGAGGCTGAGGCAGAAGTGTTAAAACTTCAAAGCCAATCTCAAGAACTTAGTGAGGCCCTAAACAACTTAGTGAAACCCTGTCTAAAAATAAAAAAAAATTTGTAAAAAGGGCTGGAGATGCTCTCAGTGGTAAATGACCCTGGGTTCAATTCTTAGTACTAACAAAACAAAATTTAAAACAACAACTGCAGTCCCCCCCAATCTGAAGAAAAAAGAACTATTCACAAGGATGTATTTTCACTATTTCACTAAACCATACTGCCATTCTTTCCATTTCTTCTTGGTTTTATATACCCCTTAGAGAAATCCATGGCTGGGTAGTTAAACTCATCCTTTCTACAGTGGCCTGAAAGTGAAGCTGGTTGAAATGGCTTTCCTTTCTGACAGTATGTTGTAGTATGGAACAGGATGTCCTGACAATTAGAGTTTTGTCAGGACAGACCAAATCAATGTTCTCCAAGGGTGGGGCTGTTGCAGAGTTCTAAGTGGAAGTCCCCATGGTTGGGGCTTAGCTCTAATCAGGCATTTGGGACTTTTTTTTTTTTTTTATGGTATCTACTCTAGGAAGAGTAGATCAATACACACCCAGGTCTGGGCAGATGATCTCTGCTGGGCATCTGGGTCTCCAGGGCCTCCTGAGTATTACACCTATGGGGCTGGGGCGCCTTTACAGGTCTCATGTACTCCCTCACTCATGAACATGGCCTTCCCAAGCTCCATTCACAAGTATAATCACACCCACAATTTTCCTGATTCCTGTTCAGCTGGTCACATGAGCCACCAGAGTGAAAGGGCAGAGTTTCACTCCTCTTCATAACTGTCTTGAATCCCTTGGGATGCAGTCTTCTCTGTGCCTGTTTCAATCACATTCTGCTAGGTACACCATAGACCCACCCAACAGTAGGTGTTTAGCAATATAGTGTGGCAATTTTGCCATGATCTTCTGTGCTTGTGAAGAAGCAAACTTCAGCATGACCTCCATAAGATGGATCCCCACCTCTGCAATCTGCTTGCCAGTTGAGAAACAGAGGACTTCTCGAACAAGAGGTCTCTGTGCTGCCTCTGGTTCAGCAAAGTTCAGACTGCTTCTTTAGTTCTACAAGTTTTTCTGTGCCAGTTTGTGTATTGTGCTGCTGTATTTGTGTTATCCTCACATCTGCAGTGAACCAGTGCTGCTGCCTCTTTAACGGTTTTAGCTCCAATGTACTGTATCTTGTCCTGTGTGTAAAGCACCTGGATTTCTGGATCTCTAACAGTCTCTAACTGTCAAATATTGAATTTGAGTGAATTCCCACTTTCATTCGCCTTGCTGAGAAGCAGTCCTCCTACTGCTTGAATCCCAAACCATGGAACAATTGGAAATTCAGCCTTCATCTAATCCACCATCTTGAATCTCTCCTGATAATTTCAACAGAATACTTCATCTATGCCAGACCCATCATTTTCATCTAGAACAGGAAGATATTAATTTCACAAGGTCACTGTGAGGATTAAATGAACTCACTGCTATGATATGTGGGCACCTGATTAGCATATAACAAATTGTTGTGGCTTAGTAATTCATTCAATAAATAAATACACAGAGCTTTCTTTGTGCAAGATGAATGAAACATAGGCTTTTATTTTGAGATGTTCAGAGTCTGGGAGGGAAGAAGACATAATAAGCAATTACAGAAAAAATATATTTTAAAGAATCAGGAGCTACAAAGGACCCCCTTAGCCTTGAGGCATCAAAGCTGCTTGAGGAAGGTCTATTTATACCAAAGTCTGAAAGGCAACTAAGAGTCTGTCCAGTCTAAGAAAAAACGAAGGTACTCATGGGAACCAAAGGGAATCAGTGGGGGAAATTTCCAATGAGATAGTCTGTGAGAGGTTTTAAACTATTATACCTTATGTAAAATGCATTTGGTTCAGAAAGGTCAGAGCCTCCCAAGGCAGATCACTCTCGGATTCTATCATTAAGTGGGATGTTCCTTGTACAAAGTGGTAGTGTGGAAGTTATTGTTGCATTCATTAACTCAGCAACTGTTTACTTATTGAGCACTTATTATATGACAGGCTAGAACCTCAGAATATAAGGGTGAGAAAAATGCAGTTACTGCCTTTGGGAATATTAATGTCCTCAAAGAAGAATTTGATGCTAAGAGGATTTGGCCACATTTGATTGATTTGACTGTTTCAAACCCTATGAAAGTTGCCGTGAAGCTGGCATCCAAAGGGTGAGTAGTGCTTAACAAAGTGTGAAGGAAGGGAAGATACTTCTGTTTGGCAAGATTGAAATACAGATGTCTTATCAAACAAACAGCCAGTGATGTAAGAGTGGAAGTGGAAAGTGGAGTGGAAATTTTAACAATACATGTGAATAAATAAGTGATGACCAATTGAGAACAATCAAAGGTTATTTATTCCAATCTTGCTATGTCAAGGAAGTCAGCCACCCTCACTTGCCTCTTGGCTGAAACTTGAATACAGGAAGAGGGATTGGAAAGCTTCATATCAGAAAAAGGAGGTTTCAGGGATGCCCCATTGGCATCATTGACCAGGGAAGACTATAGGTGGACTATTAAATGCAGGACATTCTGTGTGATTTATTGGGGTTTTCTTGGGTTGGTATTACATTGAAAGTGTGGGCAAAAATTAGGGATGCTCAGGATGTGGGACCTAACCCCAGCACCACATACACAACAAAGTGTTGGGGCAATGAAACCCACATGAAAAAATAAATAAAACTGATTCTTTCTTTCTCTATCATTATCCCTCTCTTAAAAAAAATTAGGGATGCTATCAATTACTAGTCATGTCCGGGGCATTTTGGGCCGTTGTTATAGTGGATTATTATTTAGCATTCTGGACAGCTAACTACAGATAGTAATTGGGTTTCCTATAAATCTGAACTCTAGTTGGGCTGGTTACTATAGATAAGGAGTTGATTTCATGGGCTGGTTGCTGCAGTGTGTTAGTCAGCTTTTTCATTACTGTGATCCAATGACCTGACAAGAACCATTTTAGGGAGAAATGGTTTATTTGGGGCTCATGGTTTCAGGGGTATTAGTCCATAAAAGACTGGCTCCATTCCTCAGGGCTCGTGTGAAGCTGAGTATCATGGTGGAAGAGTTTGGTGAAGGGAAACACGGAGAGAAACTCCACTTGCCAGACACAAAATATTTACCCCAAAGGCATGCCCCACATGACCCATCTCCTCCAGTCACACACTGCTAGCCTACACTTATCAGTTAATCCCTGTAACTCACTGTTTGAGTTAAGGCTCTCATAGCCTAATCATTTGACCTCAGTCTTCCTGGACTGTCTCTCCTGAGCTTTTGGGGGACACCTTTCATCCAAACCATAACATGCAGGTTCTAAGTTAGCATTCCATTTTTATATGTGATCTGGCCATTATCTGTTCATATTTTAATCTCTCAACTCTATTCCTCTTCAAAACTATAAGCTAAATTCAAATGGATAACCAATCCAAAGGGATCTATGGATCAGTAGAAGTCCAGGAATGTTATAATTAACATTCTTTTAAGTATCCGATTTATAGATACTAAGCAAATTAAAAACTCAAAGCATCAGGAAGCAACAAAATCAATTGAGTCCAACTAGTTGTATGTTGACAATGTGGATCAGAAATGCAAAAACCTATATACCAATTTAGAGTAAAAATATTTTGTTTTCTTCTACCTACAGTTTTTCACAAATGAATTTCTTAACGAAAAGTTGAAGAATAACTTTTTTAAGTATGTAAGGGCCTAAGAAACACTTGTAATTGCTGCATCCTGACTTAAATTTAATTCGATAATGGAATTGATTTTTACACAGGCCTTTTTTCTACAAAGTGAAAATTTTATTTTTTTTTGCATATTTTAAAGCATACAACTTTATTCCACACTCATCTTCCAAACCATCAGTACACATATCAGAGTTTTTAATTGTTGCTAAATTCTGTTTTAACAAATGTGGAATGAAAAAAAATTAAATGCAGGGCAATTTTAGACATTTCTTTGGATGGATTTGTACTTTGAAGTATCTCTTTCTCTGAAGACTTTAGATACCTAGTCTTAAGTCTTTTCCTACCCTGTCTTTTGACAGTTTCCCCATATGTTTTCAAGGATGGTACTAGAAATCTCTCAGCTATGGTCTCTTTCGATAAATTGTTTTCTGAGAAATTCAGGAGTTTTTACAAATTGAATCATTTGCCTTTTTTTATTTTTCAAGAGTCAGAAGATTGTGTTTGAATGATTATGTTCCTAACAAGTACATTATTTGGATGTTAGCCAGGTAAAATTAAATTCCATCTGAAAAACTGAAATACTTAGCATGGAAAGATCATTATGATGACAAAACTTCAAATTTCAAAACTCATCAAACATCATTAAAGATAAAAATAAATTTTCTTAACATTCATTATGAGTTTTTCTTGTTAGGTGGTAATGGAGAAATAGTTTCTTAAGCCGGAGCAATCTGAGGTACGCAATTTACTTATGTACTTACTTCTGCATAGAATATTCATCACAACCACGGAAAAAATTAATTCCATACCTATGTGATTAGGTTCCACATCCCAAAAGAAGAAATTCTTGATGTCTGGGAGGTCATTTAGGTAAGGCCCTATCATTCCTTTGACTGTGACTCTAGAGAATGAGTATTTTCTTCCATTGGCAAAGCTTGAACGTTAAAAAGAAAAATGTTTTTGTTGATTCCATGGCAGTTCACAAATTTACTTAAGGTCCACAATTAGGGATCAGATCTAAGTGTCACCATGTAAATTTCATGACTGTTTTCAGGAGTCGTGGCTCTTCATGAGGCAGCTTTGGTCCTTCTTTTCTGCCTGTCCTTAAGCCTTAGAACCAGCATTTCTAAAATTCCACATGATCTGCGCACTGTTTTCCTTCCCTCAAAACAAAGGAAGTGTTCCTCTTCTATTAAAGGCCAATTCTTTAATGTGATTGAGAACATCTGTGTTCTCAGGAACTTGACCCCACTGCTGATATCTTCTAACTAATGCTTCTTCGGCCATCACCTCAACAGAAGATCCTTCTCATGAGCATATAAGTAAGAATTAGTGTTGGCTGGGGCTGGAGCAGTGGCTCAGCAGTTACGGCGCTTGCCTGGCATGCACTAGTACAGGGGTTCAAACCCCAGCACCCACGTACACAACTGAGCGTTAGAGCAATGAAAGCCATGTAAAAAACTCAATAAAAATTGATTCTCTCTCTCTTTCTCTCTGTCTGTCTCTCTCACTGTCCTTCTCTCTTGAAAAAAAAAAAAGAATTAGTGTTGGCAGTATTTATTTAAAAAAAATAAAAAACAGTTCTTGGGCTGTCGCAGTTGCTCAGCAGTTGGAATGCTTGCTTGGCATGTGCAAGGACCTAGGTTTGAACTCCAGGACAGCATACACAACTAAGTGTTGGAGAAACAAAGGCAAGATGAAAAATAAAATGAAAGTTGATTTTCTCTCCTATCTCTCTCTCTCTGTACCTCTATCTCTCCTCTCCCTTAAAAAAAAATTCTTGTCATCATCCTCTTACTGACTCTACTCCAGAACAAAATTTTTAAGAGGCATAATTTCATTCACTTAAAAAATATTATTGAGATTCTTGTATGTACCAGGTAAAACCTTATTGAAGGTTTTCAGTGAAGACAGATAGAAGAAACTCTATCCTAGAGGCAGAAAAAAGAAAAACAAAAACAAAAAAAAAGGAAAAAGAAAGAAAGGTAAGGGAAGTGAAGGAAAAGGAAGGGAAGAGGCTGGGAGGGACAGGACAGGAAGTGGAAGGGAAAGAATGTGAAGTGAAATGGGTTAACAAGGTAGGCAAGGCACAGTGGTTGACAGAGGATTTAAACTGCAACCAAAGACTCACCAAGAAGAAAATTTCTTAAACTGATTTGTATTTCTATTTTCTTTCTAATGTTTGTTTTATTTCCTTATGTTTTCCTGAATTATAAGGACCAAAGGTTAAAATTACACAGTTCTCAATTTACGGCACAGTATCAATGGTTGTCTTTGCTTTTAATGATCCTGAATTATTTCATTTTTCTTTCTTCTCTGTGTCTGTGATTCTCAACCCCTGGAGACACACTCACTCTGGTGTGTTTGGGGTGTGCCTTTACATGTGTACATGGTGGGTGGAAGGTGAAGGAGAGGGAAAAGGGAAAATTGGGAGAGAATGTGTATAAATAGAATAGTTAATATGTGTACTTGTTTTAAATTTTCATTTATGATTTTCTACTGTGGAGTTTGTGTTAGTCAGTTTCTCTTTCCTATAATGAAATACTTGAGGTAGTTAACTTGGAAGAGAAAAATATTTATTCAATTATTGGGAATTTTATGAATGCTAATTGTGCTAAGCCTCACCAAAGTTTAAAGGATTAATATCACATAGATCTCATTTTCTATATTCTTGAAATCATGTACAAGCAGAAATTGTTAGCTCTTTTCACCATCTTTCAATGTATTTTCTCTACTTTATTTTATTATCCATAATGTAAGTATTATTGCTATAATGTTATGGCTCACTAACATTTCCATCAGTATGTTCAGACTCCTTTCTCCTTGCTTTCTGATGTTCTATCTGGGGTCTTTTTTTTTTTTTTTTTTAAACAGAGGGCAGAGGGACGGGAGGGGGGGGAGAAAGAAAAAGCGAATCAATTTTATTCAGTTTTTCATGTGGCTTTTGTTGCTCTGAGATTTCATTGTATATGTGGTGCTGGGGTTTGAACTTGCATACTCACACATGCCAGGCAAGTGCTGTAATCCCTGAGCCACTGCCCCAGCCCTGGGTTGTTCTTGGGTTTTTTGTTTTGTTTTGTGTTAACGCTTGGTTGAGTGTTTTTCTAGTGAGACTCGTATGGCTTCCACTGGTGCTATTAAGATGTCATTCATCACTATAATCTTTCTTTTAAGTTCTTTCCTTTTTCTTGGGTTTAGTTTTACTATAATGTTTTAGGTGCAAATTTGTTTTTATTAAATAGGTTTCAGTGGGTTTAATGTCTAAAGGGAAACAGTTCTGGAAAACATCCAACTAATATAAAACACAGATGAAAGAGAATAAAGGAGAAGCTGTGTTTAAACTGCTTTTGGATCTTTAGTTTGATGTGTGCTAGAATCGGTTAATTCCTTTTCTTCAAATTTTAACCTCCCATAGTCTTAAAGCTTTATTTTTATTTTGTTTATGAATAATTTATTCAGGCACATCTCCTAACTCTCTCTATGGATTTAAATCCATAGAATTATAATGTTAAATTTAGATAATGTGAAATTTCTATGGATTTAACAAATTTAGTATTATCTATAATTAATATTATCTGTAAGATAATATTATTTTACTGTTATACTTTCTTAAATTTTTAGAATTTTTTGTTCTTTTCACAATTTCTTGGCCTTTTTATTTTAGAGACTCTGTTCTTGCATGTTTGCAAACTTCTCTGTATTTCATTTGACAGATTAAATAAATTTGTGTCTCATAATTTCAATATTTAGTACTTGACCATTGGATACTTTTTTCTCTTTTCCATTGTCTTTATTCACAGTGACTTATTTCCTTCTGTGCTTCATGATTTGGGGGTGTAAGCTAATCATTTTCTTAAAAGTGTTTAAACATTAGTAATTGTATTCATCTAAATAAACTTCAGCTTTTGCATCTTGAAATTGGCCTTATATCAAACTAGAATTTTAGTACTGAGCTTTCACAGACCACACAGATAGTATTAATTCAGGTCATAAGCTCATTTGAAGTCTGCCTTCTGGCTATGAATTCTAAAGGACAATTTTTATTATCCTCTTGACAGCATTTAAGTCTAATAGTGTGATGTTTCTCAGTATCTCTTCTGGACAGTTGTTTTAGTTCTGTTATGGAATAAATTGTCCTTTTGGGCCCTGGCTTTATGCAGATATCTCTAATTAGAATCCTAACCCTAGAAAGGTCATAATCCCTGTAGCTTATTCTTTTTCCTTTCCAGCTATCAGTCCAGAAGTTTAAGATTTCATGAGCTTTGTTGAAATCCTTTGGATAAGATCAAACTTGGTATTTAATCATCTCATACAGTGTCTGCTTTTACTTTAATATTGAATTTGGACATTCTTCTACCTGCCAATTTAGCAATGTATTCAGGAAGTTCTTTTCTTTATTTTTTGTTTGTTTTTACTTTTTAATTGACATATTATATTTGGATTTATTTGTAGGGTCTGATACTGTCATTCAGTGCATGTATGTGATGCACAATAATCCTATCAAGGTAATTAAACTTTCCATCTCCTCAAATATTGGGAAACTTCAAACTCTTCTCTACATGAAACAAGTCAGGTTCAAAAATATAAATACTACTTATTCTCATTCAATTGTGGAAGCTGAAAAAGTTTATCACAGAAGTAGAGAGTAGAATATAGTTCAATAGATGTTGAGAGTTGAAGAAGTAAGGGAGAGGCTGAGGGGTAGCTAACGGGGAAAGTAGTTCTAATGTTCTTGTATAATAGGGTAATTGTGCTCAATAATGAAAGTAAAGTAAAATATTTTTAAGGTGCTTTATCTACTATTTTTAATAATTGGCAAGGTTTTTTCAGAGAATTAATTTTGTCATATGCTAAAATCTGGAAGTCCTATTCTGATTCTTTCTTATTTCAGCTAGTCAGAATTTTAAGATCAATTCAAAAAGTTTTAGGTCATATATCTCCTAAATGTCTTCTGACTGGAAAATTTTCCACAAAGGTGCTGGATCATATGGATATCCATATGGGGATCTTTCAATATATCCCCAAATTAATGGAAGATGGGTTATAGGTCTAGACATAAAGCTGAATAAAGCTTTAGCCTTAAGAAAAAAATGTAGGCATTTTTTTAACCTTGAGGTAAATAAAGATTTCTTATTACACATAAAATTCAAAGCATAAAATGGAAAAATAAGAGTTAGAGTTAATCAAAATTTAAAACCATTGCTCATAAAAAGACACTAGTAAATCTTTGTGACATCTAAACCTATTGTCATTCCTCCTTTAAAAATGAACTACTAGTTGGATGCTTGATAATGACAATGGGTCAAACTTTCTCACATAGATGAAACTAATTGTTCTAAAATGCTAAGAACAGAAGGTTTCATGTTGTCCTCCCTTTCCAACATTCTCCCCAAACTGTGCAAGCCAGAGACCAGAGTCGCATGGCCGCTGCAGATTCAGGCTTGCCTTCAGGTGGTCAGAGTTTCCAGGACCACTTGACCCTCACATTAGGCTCAGTTGTGTAACATGTCCTTTATTAGTAATAATGATGATATTTTGATCTTTCATTTGTCTCATTAATTTATTTCTCATATGGTAGTTTATTAGAGTGATAATGAAGGATATTTTTATTGGGCTTTCTTTAAAATATTGCATACAATAGATTTCTTGTACAGCAATTTGAAAGCAATGAACTTGAGATATGCACTGTAATAAATATACTTCAAAAGCATAATTATGACCCCCCAAAAGGCTGCAAAATGTTATGATATTGTACTATGTATACAAGGCTTAAATGCATGAAAAATAATACTGTATATTATTTTTAGGACATAATCAATCATGTAATAAAATTATGAAGCAGTACATGGAAAGGAGACACACTAACTTTATGATAGTTGTTACATCTGGAGGGGGGATATGGGGGAACCAGGGAGGCTTGACTCTACTGTGTGTTTATCATGATTTTACAAAAAAAGTGTGTGTGTGTGTGTGTGTGTGTGTGTGTGTGTGTGTGTGTATTAAGGGCTCATTATATTCTTTAGCAGTTTTGTCATATGTTTGAAATATTTTTGAGTAAAATCAATAAAATGATGAATAGGATCATCAAATTCCTGTGTTCTAAACTTTACAATTCTATTTCAAATAAAATCTAAATTACCTACCTGTCCACTTTGCTCTAAATATTTTACCAACTATTTTACATTGAACTTTTTTCAGTTCCTTGAGAACTTCTTATTTTTATGCATCAGCAGTTTCAGTTATACTGTTTCCCTTTTTGAATTTTTGGCCTCTATTTCTTGGCTCTACCCTACTCTTACTTCATAGATCATTTTACACCTGAGCTCTTAGCAAAGTCTTTTTTTCCAATCTAAATTGGTTTTCTCAGTTATGCTCCCTTAAAACACTTCAAATATCATTTCAAAGGTTCCTTTTTTCTTTTGACAAATTCCAATAATTACATGGGAGAATATACATGTGAGTGCACAAACACACACACACAATTTGTACTCTGCTTCGGGCAATATAGAAAGGAAGAACTGTCGGCTGTAACATGCACACCTGTGCGGGCAACACTGCAACGTTATCATAGGCTACAGGAAGACAATAGCAGTAAGAAAAGAAGTCTAGATAGGAGTCTATTAAATCCCATACAGATAATGCTTATTTCTGGTTAACCTAAACTCTTGTCTCTTGGGAGCAGAGAGATATCAGGTGAGGAGTTAACATTTATTCCAAGCACGCACTCAGGAAGTTAGGGGTATCCTCCCTCTTCCCCTTCTTCCTTTCCTTCCACATACATGTGTTGAGATCTTACTATATATTAACACTTGCAACTTTTTTAGCATAGAAAATCCTACCTTACATGTATCTAACCAGGTAAGATAGATGTGTGTTTCCACATCTAAACAAGGATAGGAATGCCATTTGAATATGATGAGTAAGTCACACAGGGATTTTAGTCATCTTTATAGATAATTTGCTAAGACTGCTTCTTTACAAACAGATTAAAGCCACTTGCGTTTCTTACACACGAACAGCTTTACTTTGTAGAAGTGCTCAGTAGCCTGGGTGCTTTTGTAGTCACCGTAACTTTGCATCAGGCGCTTGCTTGTTAGAGATTTTGTAAAAGATCTGTCCACTTTGGCTAGGATGTCAACAATGGGAGGTGTTCATCACAGTTCAGTTCAGTAGTCATTAAACAGCTGCGAGTTCTAGGCAATATGAATTTGTTTAAATAACGACAAAAAACAACGTGAAAGAATTGATAAAATCCTTGCTTATTTCAAATATCTAAATATCTTAAAGAATTGCTTTGTTGGTAGCCAAATTACCTTAAAAACTGCCTCTAAATCTCTGCAGTGCATATAGACATTGACCATATCTAACTTCCAACATCAGAACACACAATATTGAAAGTGTGAAAAGTTACATGCAGTTCTGTTTGTATTTGGCAAAAAAATATTAATGAATCATTTTTGTTAAATTACAATACTCTGATTTTCCAAAGATCTATTATTTTTAGTTAGGAGTACTGAATTCTGCTAAAGGGTACCTATCAAGTTAAAACACACTATTTTAGCCATAAGTTAAAATAATATTCCTAAAATATTCTTACAAATAGAGCTTTATCTTTCACGCTAAACTGATAACCACTCTTCTATCAATGTTTGAGTAGTATATAATACAATGAGAAATATATGTATGTGTGTGTTTGTATGTACACAGGGGTGTATATGAGTGTGTTTATATTTAATTTAACCAGGAATATTCAAACTACTAATATATATCAACTATTTTTCAAATAATCCTTATAAGTTATAATGCTTAATCAGGTAAAAACAATATGTGTCAAATAGGATGGCAATATAATAAATACATCCTAGAATTTTAGAGAGGAGTGGAATCTTTGAAATAATCAGAGTTAATATTTCCCCCCTCCAAATAATCACCAAAATCAAACTTTTCAAGCATGTAGCCCTAGAAAACTGCTTTATTGTGTTTGATTTGGTCTTTAAATTCCTCAGAAGTTTCCGAAAACTTTCCAGTTTGCAATTATTGACTTATCTCATTTAAAGAAAAAGAAAACTGGGACAGAGAGAAAAAGAACAACAGCAAATCACACTTACCTGAGCATTGCAAGTGAACAAGTGCTGTACCGGAGTCCTGTGGTTCTTGTACCGTACAATTCCCTTATCGACCACATGGAGTAAATTCTTTTTGGCCTTTCTCTCTCTCTCTTTTTTTCTCCTTTCTTTGAAAATAATCATTCTTAACTCGGGATCAGCTATGAAGTTGTCATAACGTGATTTTGTTTTTCTCAAAAATGTCTAACTACATCAAAAAATAAATATTTCTGGGTTAAATATATTATATACCACTTTATTACTTTGAAAGTCCTAGCTGAGAAGAAATTTGAATTTTCATGAGCATATATTGTATGTGTGAATACACACACACACACACACACTAAATTTGTGCATTGTCTACAATGTAAAAATCAACAGGTGTTCATATTAGTTATACATACCGTTAAGATTCATTGTGACATAATTATCAATCATGGACTGTAATTTGCTCTAATTCAGTCTCCAGTATTTCCCCTTAGTCTCCAGTCCTCCCTGTCTGTTCCCCTTCTTCTGTTGATCATTTTGTTATTTAGTTACAGCTTTGTTTTTAATTAGCGTCTTGTGGATCTATATAATCTTGATATTCATTGTAGTGCATCATATATGTACATAGGATAATTAGGTCAGATTCGTTCCACTGTTCTTCCCCTATCCCATTCTCTCCTCTCTCCTACTCAATCCCCTTCTTCTACTCCACTAATATTTCTTGAAGTTTGAAATCACCCTCCACACCATGCATTTCTTTTCTCTCTCTCTCTGTCTTTCTCTTCCTTCCTTATTTTAGATTAGCTTCCACATATTAGAGAAAATTTGACCTTTGACTTTCCATTTTTGGCTTTTTTTCACTTAGCTTTATAGTTTCCATTTCCATCCATTTACTGGCAAATTATATAATTTCATTCTTTATGACTGAGATATACTCCATTGTGCATATATACCACATATACACCACATTTTCTCTATCCATCCACCTGTTGAACGGTACCTAGGTTGGTTTTACAGCTTTACTACTATAAACCATGCTGCTATAAACGCTGATGTGGCTGCCTACCTATAGTACACTGATTTTAGTTCCTTTAGATGTATGCCAAGGAGGATAGGTGGCTACAATCCGAGTTTTTTGAGGGATCCCCATATTGCTTTTCTGAGTAGAAAGCAGGTTGCACTAATTTGCAGTCCACCAACAAGTTTTGAGTGTATATTTTCCCTCAAATCCTTGCCAGCTTTTATTAGTTTTATTCTTTTTTTTAAGAGAGAGAGTGTGTGTGAATCAATTTTATTTACTTTTTCATCTGGTTTTTGTTTTTCCCACACTTAGTTGTGCATGTGGTGCTGGGGTTCAAATCTGGGTCCTCATGCATGCCAGGCAAGCACTGTACTGCTGAGTCACCTCTCCAGCCCTATCATTTATATTTTTAATAATTGCCATTCTGACCAGAGTAAGATGGAATTTCAATGTAGCTTTAATTTGCATTTCCTTGATCACTGGAGACAATTATTTTTTTTCAAATTTTTTTTTGGCCATTTACGTTTTTTCTTTAAAGAAGTGTCTGTTTATTTCTTTTGCCCATTTATTGATTGGGGTATTTGGTTTCTTGTTGTTAAGTATTTTGAGTTCTTTCTATATTCTTGATGTTAATCCCCTGAGAAGCAGGTGGCAAAGATCTTCCCCCATTCTGTAGGATCTGCGCATGCTCTTAAATGTTCCTTTTGCTGTGCAGAAGCTTTTTAACTCCATGGCACCCCATCTGTTGATTCTTGGTTCTGTTTCTTGCACTCTAGGAATCTTGTTTAGGAAGTCAATGCCCATGCCAATATGTTGCAGTGTTGCATCTACAATTTCTTCTCTCAGTTGCAGAGTTTCTGTTCCAATTCCTAGATGTTTGAACCACTTTGAACTGATTTTTGTTCCTGGTGAGATATAGAGGTCCACTTCATTCTTCAGCATATTTAGCATTATACCCAGTTTTCCCAGCATCATTTCTTGAAAAGACCATCTTTTCTCCCACATATGATTTTGGCACCTTCATCTAGTATCCGATATCTATATGTATGTGGGTTTGTCTCAGTGTCTTCTGTTCTATTCACTGGCTTCTGTCTGTTTTGGTGCCAGTCCATGCTGGTTTTGTTACTATAGCTCCATAGTATTCCTCTTACATTTGAGTTTCCATCTCATTTCTAAGATTTGGAAAAATTTCTAATATTATTTCATTGAAAAGTTTGTGTATCCCTTCAGTTTGTATTTGGAACCTTCATCTATCTCAATGATTTTTTTTAAGAGAGGGACAGTGAGAGAAAGAAAGAGAGAATCAATTTTATTTAGTTTTTTGTGTGGCCTTCGTTGCTCTAACACTCCATTGTGTACATGGTGCTGGGGTTTGAACCCTGGTCCTCACGCATTCCAAGGAAGCACTGCAACTGCTGAGCCACCATTCCAGTCCCTACTCCAGTGATTCTTAAATTTGGTCTCTTGATGTTATTCCAGATTTCTTCCTGGAGTGCAGGAGCCACTCCCTTCATTGCTAGGGACCTTCTACTAGTTGAGTCTGATTTGTCAGGAGAGGACTGCTCTGAGGATGCCTGGTGAGTCTCTTGGCTGTTTCTATTGTGTGTTGGAGATCAGGATGCTCGGCTTTGGGCCATCGTGATTGCTGTGGGTCATAGTGTACCTTCTCCCTGCTACAAGATCCTTTTCAAGGTAACCTAGAGCCTGGTAGCTGTCTAAAAGCACAGGTACTGTGGTTGTAGATTCTTCATGCGTATTCTGTGGTATAGAATGTCCCCCTGGCCAGAGCAGCTTACTGATATACTGTTCTTGCTACTAAGTAAGGTGACTCAGCTGGTTCACCTGGGTTCTAGCTTCCACTGCCCCAGGTTGTGCATAGTGGCCACAGCTTCCCCTGCTGACTGTGTTTAGGGCAATGCCCGTTGTGATCATGGGTCTGGCTGGGTGCAGTCACTCTCTGCTGCCTTGGCTCCAGGCAACTTTCTGCCTTAACCAACTGCCCACTGGTTCTGATCATGATCCAGGCACCTTCCTTTTAAATTGCCTTGGACTCAGGCCCTTTCTACTCCTCACCTTCCACGGACTGCTGTCATAATCTAAAAGTCCCTCTGTGCCACTGGATATCCAGACTGCTTCCCTCCAGGACGGGTCCCCTGCAGACAGTGCCCTGATCAAGGGGACGGTTGGTCTAGGTTTCTTAGGACTTATACAACTTCCTGCTTTGTCTCTCCACAGCCTCAGTGGTCAGAGGCAGCAGGGGTCCGGAGGGTTTCCCTTCCTTCTACTTGGGGCCCACGCTGCCTTCCCACTTGCATTTGAACTCTTGCTTCTTTCCTCTGGCTTGTGGGCAACTGCTCAGTCTCTGCTCAGCTCCTGCAGATGCTACAGTGAGTAGAAAGCTTCTTTTCTGCCCAGGCTCCCATAGAGGCTATGCAGAGTGCTCTCCTGCCCAGGCTCCTGTGGACACTGGGTGGAGCATGGGGCTCACACTTCTGGGAGTGGGTGTGATTTATTCTACGCCCCTTATTCTCAGTCATAGGAACAGGGTTTCCATGACATTTGCTTAGTAGAGATCTCTCTATGAGTTCTTTCCAGATGGATTCTTTAGGGTTCCCAATTCCTCTGGTTTAGTTTGTTGGTATTTGGAGGTGGGAAGGTGCTGTGTTGATTTAAAGGGTGAATGGTCGTCAACTGGTGGCTTGCTGAGCTCAGCAAGGCTTTCTATTCACTTTTGGTTTTAAACTGCTTGTTTGGCTTGAAGAACGCTGTTGCTCCTATCACATTTTGATATGGTCTGTTTTTCTTTCTCTCTCTCTTTCTCTCTGTTGCTCTTCCCCCTCTTCTCCCCCTGGTCTGAGTTTGGGGTTAGGGAACTCTGCACTTATTTTCTGCTCTGGACACTGCTCTTCTAGTCTCTCCAGGTCTCAGCTTTTGGAAAACTGGATCTGAGAGGATTTATTTTGTTGCCCATCTCTCATATCAGCTGTTCCTTACTTTTGTTTCTATGCTGTGGAAAAATCACTGTCTAGTTCCATTCCATCTTATATTATTCTCAACTTTTATCTAAAGATATAGACATAATTGATTTTCTTTCTGTTCCACAAATTGTAAAAAATTCCCAGAGACTTCAACGTATTTATAAGAAGTACTCATTTTCATTTTTATTGGTGGGCTGAATTCTGTCTCCAATACCCTGGCTTAATGATTACCCACTACTCTGCTTATGTTGGCTGTATCTTCTGTTAAGGGTCAAAACTCAAATCTTCCTAAAAAGTCTTCAAAAGTCTCCTATTCACAGAAGTCATTTGTGCGTGACCCTGAAGGTCTAGGGAGATAAAGGGATTTGTATATCCACTTTGCTAAAATTTCCTTGACCATTTCTTAAATTCTGGTTCTAGTTTCTCATCATGTGCTTTCTCCGAATCTGTGTTCCATCTCTTATCCCAAATCCACTGATGTCCAATGTGTGGCAGATGGTTATTTTATTGTATCCTTGCCCCTCCTGCCCCAACTCACCAACTTGAACAGTTTATTTTAATATTCTGTATTAGGCAGCCACTCCCCACTCCACCCCCATTTTTTTTGTACTGAAGATTAAACCAAGAACCAAGAAGTTCTTAACTACTAAGCCATATCCCCAACCCTTTTTATTCTTTATTTTGAGACAGGGTCTCAGTTGATTAGAACATTGCTAAGGCTGGCTTTGAATTTGCAATCCTCCTGCCTCGGCCTCCAGAGCCACTGGGAGTACAGGTATGCGCCTCTGCTCCAGTCTCATTGTTAAAAGATAGAATACTTTCAAAATTGACACAATTATGTCCTTTGGATTAATCAGTTTCACACTGATATCCATTCTTTTTCCCTTTTTTTTCTTTTTTCTTTCTTTTTTTTTCCCCTTGTAGGATTAACTTCTTAGGGAAATTTTTAGGATCAGATTGTTGTATAAATGGCTATTTTAATATTCATGAATAAATTGCCTTTCTGAGCATTTGAACTGATTTTACAGTCTGTCTCAAGTAAGCATTGAAGAAGCAGGCTCTGCTGTCTTAAGCCACAATGCTAGTGACCTAGTAGATTGAATTCCAAAATTAGTATTTTCTCTTTCCATTTAATCTGTAATCAGTGTTGATAATTATAACCACTTTAGATGGATATAAGGATTAATTGAAGAAACATATGAAAGTAGATGATCCTCAATAATTTTTTTTGTTAATGAGAGAAGATCAGAAAGAGAGAGAGAGAGAGGGAGAGAATCAATTTTTTAAATTTAATTTTTCTTATAGCTTTCACTGCTCTGACACTTAGTTGTGTACATGGTGCTGGGGTTTGAACCTGTGTACCTGCGCATGCCAGGCAACTGCTGTAACCACTAAGCCCCCTCAATAATTCATCTTAATACTAACTTTAATATTATGCATTTTCAAGGCCATTGCAGCAAATTATTCTGCACTGGGTTTTCTTATTCCTCTAGCTCTGTCTTGTAATGCTAAACCTCATCACTCTTACACCATTTATCACATTGGAACACAACAATCCTAGACCCACTAAGATCTCTCATATACCCTATGAGCTTGTTTTGATCCTTTCGTAAAATCTCAACATTTTCTTAACAACCTGAAGATATGTTTGTAACCAAGTGCCCTTACTCTACTAGTGGTTTGCATCGGTTACCACGCAAATTATTTTTCTATCTTGTTTTAGGAAAATTAATGAAAACAGTACCTGCCATTTGGTGGTTGAAATTATGTTCTTGTACTTAATAGTTATATAATCATGTGAAAGCCACAAACTCTCTGCTTCAGCATCAGTTTCCCCATCAGTAAAATAATAAAATTGTGTCTTACAGTATTTTTGTAAGGTTCAATTAGGCAAGTCCATGAAACAGTTGTGAGTGCCCTTTCCACTCCATGCACAACAATTTCCCCTCATCTACTTTGCACATTTACATTACTGTACTTTTTCATTTAAATTTAACAATGATGAAGTAATTAAATATGGAATAAATATTTTTAGAGAGAGATGATATGATAGAATGATCAAGTAGGAATAGCATATGTGTGAAGTCAAATACATCTGGGTTGACTCTGCCATTTCTTAGGTCTGTGACTTTGGATAAATTATTTGACTCTTTTGTAACTTTGTTTCAGGGATTGTTATGAAACAATCACCTATGGTTGTCAGAATTTAGTTTTTTTAAAGGGAGAGTCAATTTTATTTATTTTTTCATCCAATCTTTTTTCTGGTACTTAGTTGTATATATGGTGCTGGAGTTCAAACTTGGGAGCTCGTGCATGCCAGGCAAGTGGCCTACTGCTGAGTCATATCTCCAACCCCAGAATTTAATTTTAGAGTGATCAAGAGAAAGCCATCCATTAGCTGCCTGTTTACTCCCAGGATTAGTAAGCCCACTGACCTAATTGAAAAAGATGATGAAGACTTCTCCTCTATTGTGTTTAAAGTGGCTGTCTATTAAAGCCTGAAAATATCAAATTCATCTGGCCTATTAAAATACCAAGTCTGTGAAACATTTTACTTCGATTTTTACTTGATTGTACGCGTATCTCAGGAACACAAAACCAAAATCTCACAAAAATTTTCTTTCACAGTAGAGACATCCATACACAATTACAGGAGAGTCAATGAATGAGCATCTAACTGGTAATGTTGATATTTCATTTTAGGGCCACGTCATATCTGTATAATCCCTAAGCCAGTGTTTAAGATACTAACAGAGTCATGACAATGGATTAGCAACCTGATTGAATAAGCAAGCTGGTGGTATAAAAATGTTCTCCTTTACTGTACTTGTTGAAAGAAAGCAAAAATTTTCCAGTGGTGACACATATGGACTCCATCTGCTCATTTAGGAGTTGTTCTTACAGGAAAACAGAAATTTGCTTTCTGTTTTTGTTTGATAAACAAAATCCATTAAATAAGTAAAGCAAACATGATTAGTATAGAGAACCTTTATTCCTTGTTGAGCTGTTTTAAGACGGTGTGTACAAGTACGCGTGTGTGTTAGTTTCATCTTTCTTCTGTTCCTGCACTATCAAATGCCATTCATTGTTACAAACAGCAATGTCTTCACCCCTACCTCAGCCTTTGGGACTCTGTCTTGAATTCCCAAGGAGCCTGTAAAGAGTGCCCGTTGTCTGGATGGATGGCGAGCAGGTGTGCAAGTGTTATTCTCATGGGCACTTTATCCTCCAGCTGAAAAGTGCTCAATCTGTTCTTGTGTCCCTGGTATAAACTCATAAAATTTGAGAGTGGGGGCCTGCATGTTCATGGAAAATGATTTAGGCCCTGCAATTAGGTCTGAAATAATGACGGCCTGGACCTCAACGCTGGTATGCTGTCAGCTTTGAGGCCCTCACAAAGTTAATAGTCATTAATATCAAAGATGGGTTTATGTTGACAACTTCCTCCCCTGCAATGACAACAAATTAGTTAGGGTCTCAGTTAAAAAATACAAGGTGACCCTGCAAACAAGAGCATTAAAACAGATGACAGGAAGAGCTACTCTTCATTTCTAAGCAGTAGTCAAAGAAAAACCTCCAGGAATTTTCAGAAGTAACTAGCTTGTTTTGCTTGATTCCAGACCACCTCCTTAAACAATGCATTTTTTAAAAAGTTTTTAAATTGTAAATTTAGTTTATTCTTACTCATTTTAATTTCTTTTTAAGTAAGTAATCCAAGACTTCCAGAAACCAGAAAGCTATGACTAAAGATATAATATTTGCAAATATAATTTAATAATCCACTAATTCAAGTGGATTTGTGTTTTTTCATATATACCAAATAGATAATCTGACTTTAAAGTTTACTCCTTTTTATAACACAGAGAAGCTAATATGAACTATATAAATCCCTCCCTTTGAAAGAATATTTGGTATGAATTAAAGTGAACTTGAATTAAAAATTTACATTGAGTTTATCAATACAGTGAAGCAGCAGATAAAAATCTATATCAGCAAACTGGCAAAAAAACAACTAAAAATACACCCTTTAAGAAATTTTCATTCTTGGAACAATAATATTTAATTTTCAAATAAAAAGTTGTTATGCCTAACAGAAATGTGAAGATGACTACCACAGATTGAGTCAGGCCTATTTTAGCCGGAAATAGTATATTAAATAGATCGTGAATGATGACCAAATCATGTGGAAGGCTGAAGAACTAAGACCCCAAATCAAAGGGAGGTTGGGTTAGTTGAAACCCCAACCAAACTACACCACACAACCAGGCCTGGAAGATAACAGGGTTGGGCTGCTGAGCTCTGGTTGTCTGACTTGCACCCCTGTTGCAACTGGTGCTGGTCCTTGGAAATCACCTCATAGCACCTTACCCCTAAAATGGAACGCTATTTTCACTACCACTGCCACCAAAGGAATTCTCCATCATCTCTGCACAGAAATCCAAGAAAGCACGCAGCAGCTCTTTCAGACCCTACAGTAGATGACAGTGAAATCATCTCACCATGAAAAGCCAAGCAACAACCATTTTAGTTCAGCCTACGTTGATATTAAGAACTGCCTTTCCTGGTAGTTCAGATTTTAAAAGTGATTTCTTCATAATAAAACGTAACTCTTGATCATCTAAGCCCACAGTTGTGCCAACCTTCATGGAGTAGCAGCAACCCCATCTTCTCCTGATGGTGAGAATCAATGAACTCAACCAGAAGAAATCTGGTTTTGCCTATTCATTCAAGGTATGAAAAATCACTGAAGATAAGTTGGAAGCTTTTTCTTCCCATTAAAGGGAATCATTGTTCTACTTGGTGAAATATGAAAAAAAAGCAGAACAAATAATCTTGGAAAGAGAAAACAAACATTTTTTGAGAGTAGGTTGTTTGTTATATAGGACAGAAAGCTTCCCAATTCTTTTTTATTCTGACTTCTACTTTATGTCTTCAGAAGAAATAGTACCATTATATTGGTCACTGGTTCAGAACATATACTATTTCCTGAAGGACAGTGCCCAACCTCACAGCATTGTCCCCAGATGGTGAGATAAATGAGACTTTTACAAAGCACTCAAGCATTCTGCAAGGCCAGCTGCTTGTGGGAAATGGATTCTTCATAATAATGATAAATTTATGAGCATTAGCTCTAGGTTTTGTATCTTTAATCGTAAGTGAGAATACATGTGGTGTGGTGATGGCATAGAAAGCATTACTGAGTCCACAGATGATGCCAAAAGAAATATAGTAGACAGGAAATACAAACTCGTATTCAGAACAAGCATCTTCCAAGAAGAACAATTTGAATAGTTTCAGGTGGAGTATCCCTCATCCAAAATGCTTGGGACCAGTACGTTTGGGACTTCAGCCTTATTTTTGAATATTTGCATTTACATAATAAGACGTCTTGACAATGAAATTCAAGTCTAAAAACAATATTCATGTATGTATTGTATATGCCTGTATAAAGCATGATTATCTAGAGGAACAGAATATATACATATGTGTGTGTGTGTGTGTGTGTAGTGTGTATATATATGTGTGTGTGTGTGTATATATATATATATAGCATTATAAAAGGGGATTTATTCAATTGGCTTACATCATCAGAAACTTCTGGTGCCACATGGCATCTGCACACTGGAGAGCCAGAGGAAACAGTAGCTTCTCAGTCCAGTCATTAGAACAATGGGCCCAATGATGCAGACCCAGTCCGAGACTGAAGGCCTGGGAATTCCTTGGAAAATAGCTGGTCAGAGTCCACATGGCAAGGGTGAAGTAGCTGAAGTCCAATACTCTCATGGGGTGGGGGTGGAGGGCAGCTGCAGTCACCAACTCACTGCTCAGAAAGAATCAAGCTTTCCTACCCAGGGCTTCCTCCTTCTTCTGCCTTTTGTTCCATCTGAGCCCCTGCCTTTTGGACAATACCACACACATTCAAGGTCTCCCCACTGAATTTGCTGTCCCACATGCCAATCATCTCTGAAAACAACCTCATTGAAACACCCAGAAGTCCTAGGCATTTCTTAATCCAATCAAGTTGACAATCCAGATTAACCATCCCAATGTCTTAGGCACATAGCCTACAAGTAATTTGATGCAACAATGTTAGTTTGCCTGTGTTTTGACTGTGTCCCACCACATGAGGTCAAGTATGGAATATTTTCATCCATGAAGAAGTCTTTCATTGTAATCAGTCAGTCATCAGTTAACTAACAAGTTCCTTGACATAATGGGAACTCAGGATAGGTTGCTGCTACTAGGAATTTAGTTGAATCAATCTCTATGAAAACAAGTCTATTTTATTGAGTTCATAGCATTCATTCATCCTTGAGAATAAGACCCTTTTAATCAGGGCCCTCTGATACCAAGAGATATAATAACAGATGAGCTTCTTTGCATTTAGGAGGCAATGTATATTATATGGAGGTGTAAATATAGTACTTTAACTTCAATCTGAAAACCTGACACTTAACTGAGTGCAGAGTAATAGAAAAAGCTCCATTAACTCCAAGCTGAAACAAATCTAGTTCTGGCACTTAGCTGCTTCTCTGCCAGGAACCCACCAGGCACACATTGTCAATGACTACAAAATGAGGCTCAAGGACATCTACAGAACTTGTCAACATTTGTGGGCTTTTCGGTGGTTGTTCTTATGTGACATATTCTAAAACCATTTAAGGATTTTTTGCTCCATATCTCTTCTCAAAGATTCTTTCGTCACAGTCTTAAAATTTTTATGTGTCCTTGATTTGGACTATCATTTCTCCTTCTACTCTAAGAGAAAAGTGAGATGTTTCATGACCTTTTTATGCTGCTCAAATAGCCTTTCCTCATTATCTACAATGGTTGTACTTTAATGGGGCTCTAAAGAATCCACAGACTATTTCTACCTACAGCCAGAATATCATAAAATTACATTTGTAAAATAAGTAAAATTAATTTTTTCTTTATTAATTTCATCAGTCATCTCATGAAGAGATGCTCCAGGAAACCATAGGTAGTGTCGAATTGGGTTGTCAAAGTAGTTGATGTGGGAAGACAAGTTGCATAAGCAAGTGGCTCATGCAAATGATTTTTTTTCCACTTCCAGTTTTTTCACTTCTGCTTCCTGATGAAGTGCTGCTCAGAATACTGACTTTGTTTTCATGTAGATTAGAGAATGTCTAGTTCATCTGGGTACCTTGGATTGTACAGTCACTGCGTTTTCAATGCCTACAAGTGAAACTTTTTCAAAAGTAGATAGTTGCCAAAGAATTTAAGATCATGCTCTGAAATCCTAGGTCCTACAGTGTCATTCTTCTACTGATACATGCCATATGCCCCACATGGCCATTCAAATCTGCTAAGATCACTCTGAGAACCATTGAGACCACTCTGTCAAGTTCATTTGCTGCAGCCTAATCCATCTGGTGAACTTCCTCTTTTATGAACCTCATCAAAACTGACAGCCTTCTAAGGTAAAGGTCAAAATACTATATTCACACCTCAGTGTAATAGACCTTGACTTCAGAATGTGAAGAGACTCACTATGTGTCAATCATTGCACAATAACAACCTCTGATTTGAAGAGGACATCCTTACATCCTCCAGTCGTATAGACAAGTGGTTGGCAAATGATAGCCTGCAGGTCAAGTCCAGCCTGCCACCATTCTTAACAACCCATGAGCACTCTCTGGAGGACTCACTGGAAGCCATGGATACCTACATGATAGCTTTGATTTTTGCCCTTTTATTCTCAAGTCCCAAAATATTTATTAAAGAATGGGATGAACAAGCTGTATTTTTCTACCACTATCTATCATCTATCTATGTTTTATCAAGGCATTTATAATTCTCTCAAAATCCTTTCGGGATAGGTAGTCCTTGGTGATGCCCTATAGAATAGCAAAATAGAGAAGGATTCTGAAGAGTAAATTATGCTACAATCAGGTAAAAAACATGCTATTTAATTAATAAAGTACTTGTAAATCCCCACCTGTAAGTCATTTGCTGCAATCTGTATTTATTTGCTCCAGAATCATGGCCCAAATTTTTTTTGATAACCCACTGTCATTTTCCAAGTTGAATGTGTCTTTTGTACCTTACAAACCAGAATTAAAAGATCAAGTATTACTGAGTGAAGGAAGAAAATTGATAGGGAGGGAGAAGGGGATATGGAGAAGTACTATGGAAAGAAATCTACCAAATTATGCTATTTATGTGTATGAATACACCACAATGACTCATATATATGTATATACGTATACATACATACATATATAATACACTAATTTAAACAACAACAAACAACAACAATAATAAAAATAAAAGTAAGTTCAGTAGAGTACAGCCAGCAGATCAGGGAAAAGGAGGAGAGGAGAGAATGGGAAGGTACTGGGGAATGGGATTGATCAAATTATGTCATATATAAATATGGCATAATTAATCCTATCATGTATAATGTAATATACCAAAAATAAAAAGATGATATTATGGAGATGGACATCCTATATCTTTCTAGTCTTTAATGGTGGCTTCAGGCATCATAATTCCATCAAGGGTACCATATTGGTTTTGATTTATTCTTTTGGTAAGTTAGAGGAGCTCAGAGGACTTCCTTCCTTTCATAAAAGCTCTTGTTACATACAGAGTCAAGAGAGGTTACAAATGTTGAGGATACACACATCCTTGTACCTTGAACATTCATGAATTGAGTGGAAAACCATAATATTGGTTCATAATAAGACTGGGCAGGATGGACTATGTGATGTATACCAGACTTAGTTCAAAACTCTTAATTTCTTGAACAACCCAGATCCCTACTTTGGTGGTAACCATCATCTGCTTTTTTTCTTTTTAAAGATAGGACAGTGAGAGAGACAAAAAAAGAGATTCAATTTCATTTAGCTTTTCATGTGTCTTTCTTTGCTCCGACACTTCATTGTTTATGTGGTGCTGGGGTTTGAACCCAGGTCCTGGTGCATGCCAGACAAGCGCCAAAATCGCTGAGCCACTGCTCCAGCCCTATTCTGGCCTTTTATTTAACAAACTTTAGGTCTTTGAACTAACTCAGTTATGAACGAAAATTAGCTATGTGACCACCATTCTTTACTAAAATATCCTAAATTAGATCTCCCTTTACCTGAATTAGAAATATGTTGGTATTTCAACTCCAGTAGGATGTAAGCAGTTGTGCTAGGCAGAATAACAAATCTGAAACACATCTATATCCTGACCACTGCAACTCTGACTATGTTAGGTAATATGGAAAGGTGACAATAAGGGTTCAGATGGAGTTAAAGTTGCTATTCAACTGATCTTAAAATAGGAAGATTATACTGGACTGTAACCAGATGGGCCCAGGATAATCATAAGGGTTGTTATGCATGGGAGAGGTAGGAAGAGGAAGGAGTGAGTCAAGTGATGTGATAACAATTAACCAAGTCACTGTTTTGAGAATGGAGGAAGAGGTCATGAGCCAAAGAAAGGAAAAGAAAATGGATTCTCCGATAGTCTCAAGAAGGGAATGCACCTCAGCTAACACCTTGATTTTAACCCAAAAAGACTCATTTTGGACTTTCAAAACTACAACACTATGAGATAGTGCGTGTCATTTTATACCACTAAGTGTTTGGTATTTTAACAGCTGTAGAAAATACAATGATCTATATGTCTCTGTTCTATGTAACCTGTACCCATCCCAGGTTAAAGCCTAGTTATTCAACATTCTGGATCTGCAATCTTCAATAGTTATCAAACTCTCTGTTCTTATCTTTAGTACCTCCAGGCCTCTGCCATTCAGGAATCCTGCTACCATCATTAAACTTAGAGAGCTCATTTTAAATGCAGCATCTTCCAACAAGAGCTCTGGGAAGTAATTCACTAAAATGTTGTGGGTTTTTGTTTTTGTTTTTGTTTTAAGATTCTGGTATTTTTATCCAAACCTCGGAGAGTGTCTTTTAGATTCTCCAGAGACATGGGAAGGGATGGATCATTCCTTGTCAATATCAGTTTTTGTATTTATTCCAGAACAGTTAACCAAAAGTTTTTGTTACTGCAACCAGCTTCACATAAATCAGCTTTGAATGATGGTTTTAGTGTCAACAAATTATCAGTAAAGCATATCTGGGAAGAATTCTGGTTTCTCTAATTTACATCAAAAATGTAAATCAAGGGGCTGGATCAGTGGTAGAGCCCTTGCCTGGCACGCTCAAGGATCAGGGTTCAAACCCCAGTACCACATACACAACTGTTAGAAAAATGGAAACCAGAAGAAAACACTAAATAAAAATTGATTCTCTCTCTCATACTCTAAAACAACAAAAAATGTAAGTGGAGATATTTTTCAAATATATATTTTTGATGTTCCTTAACAAACTTCCTGTCTTTAAATTTGATTGAATAGAAATTAGTTTAAAAATTTTTTTTTCTACCATAACAATATGCTTTGACTGGTGAAACAAACACATTTTAAACTCATGAGGACAGATCACCATTTAAAAAAACTAAATAATTAGCTTTGTTGAAACAAAATCTCTCTTGAAAAGTGAATGCACCTACCTAAATTTTTAAAGTTTAGACTTTCAAATTCTTTATTTTCTTATAACTGTTTGGTGCAGTTTGCTATTATGTTACTTACTCACTTAAGAGAAGGAAGAATTATATCCTTATATCTATTATTCCATCTTCTTTCAAAGTGTTTATGATCACTTTAAGTTGCTTATCTTTGCACTTAGACTAATATTTGTTACAGTTGATGTCTTCTGATTCTCTTTCAAACTCATAAGCTGTTTACTATTTTTGTGGACATCAGACTCTGTCAAATTACTTGATTCATGTCATATATTTAATCTCAAACCCTATTTTAAACCAAAGTCCTCATCTTTCTCTGAAAATCTTTTAAATCTTACAAGAAAAAAAATTTCAAGATAAACTTCCAGTCAGATTTTAAAGGATTTATTCCCTCAAATGAAAAAAATGCTTAAATTAAAAATATGATGCTTTTTGGAAAAGCTTAGTAGTGAAAATGTGTTAATGGATTAATGGTTGCTTGGGGGAAGGTGTAATTCACATTCTGCAAAGAGCAGCTGTTCCATGATAAATGGACGAGGGGTTATGCTGGTGGTTGTGGGTACTCGTTAGAGTATTTGATTGACATGCAGCAAGAGCTGATCAGATCGTGTTTTTTGTTTGGTTTGGTTTATGTTGCTATCTTTTGTTTCTTAATATACTCTTGAACATGGCTACTTATATTAGGCTGAAGAGCCTGATCATTATGCCCTTCACATAGCAGTGGTATTTCAGCTGGTATTAATTTTGTTGTCAAAGATACAGCTGTTGTAGGAAATATTTTGAATTTTTAGTACCATCTGGTATGCTGAAGGAAGAAACAGTGCTCTGAGCATTGGCATCAATCCACTTTCTAAGTGGGTAATACTGGTGCCTTGAAAAAGGGGCTGTCAGAATGGGAGAGGAGAGAGTCATTAATCTGCAGTGTTTTCATCCTTGTATTGCACTACAAATACTGCAACATACCAATTAAAATAAACACGTTTAGTATGTGTGCATGTTAATTTTTTCACAACATTTAATTATATATATAACATTGGCATTATTAATAGCTCATTTCAAGAAATTTAAATATTGATAACAAAATAAAACTGAAATGAGGAGAGGATGATATATGAGGGTCAGTCTACCTCTTATAAATGGAGGTGACAAATTAGTATTCAGCAGAATTAAATTGGTTTTCTCACCAACCCCTCTTTCTTTTTTTTTTAAAAGAGGGGATAGTGAGAGAGAGAGAGAGAGAGAGAGAAGCAATTTTTTAATTTAGTTTTTCATATGACTTTCGTTACTCTGACGCTTTGTTGTGTATGTGGTGCTAGGGTTCGAACTTGCATACTCGCGCTTGCAAGGCAAGCACCGTAACCTCCAAGCCACCGCTCCAGCCTCCAATCACTCTTTCTTAATTTAAATATTTTCTGATACATAAAGGTATAAAAATCTGCACATATGAATGTAATATCACTATATTTGGTACATATATGCTTGTACCAAATATAATGTTTAAATCAGGTTAAATATATCCATCTCCTCATTATTTTAGTGGTAAAAACATTCAAAATCGTTTCTTTCAGCTTTTTTACATATGCAATGCAGCATTACTATCTTTTTCAAGACATGCATTTAAGCAGAATACCAAAATATTATTGGTATACAATAGCATCATAAAAAATATAATGAAATAAAGAATTTTTATCAAACATCCTTATAAAATAAATATAAGTGGTAGTAGAGAAGACTTTCACAGGACAGTTGGAATATGTGTTGGAAATCAGGACCTCAAATATACCAACTTGCACTTGAGAAAATAGCGGAAGCAGGAAGCTCTCTCTTTGCTTTGCCTTGCCCCTCACCTGAAGCAGGTCATAAGGAATTCTCTGACCATCCTCTGAAGAGGATCATAAACTCTTATGTGAGAGGTGCCTATTACATGCCCATGGGGAAGAGGTATTATCATTTCTGAAGACACAGGAACACAGGGAAGCATTCTAACAAGCAGGTCTTGTTAAGTTCCTACCTGTTTATTACCATTACATCATACCCTCCTTGTTAACCATGCATCTCCACAGTTACCCACTTCTTCATCAAACTTAACATAAAAATCCACAGATTTCTCTGTTTCTTTGGATCTTAATTTCCTTATAAACTTTCGCACTTCCTATAAAACTTACTAAATAAATTTGCACACTTTTCTCTTATTGATTTCCCTTTTGTTATAGGTATCTCAGCGATGAACATAACAATGGGTGAGGAAAAGAAATATTTTCTCCTATGCAAGAGTGAGAAATGCCCCCATGGAGGGGATGATTAAATGATAGCAAATTCCTACTAAAGTCTTTTCTAGGATAATTGCATTGCCTTTTCTTGACAGAGTGAGAGGTGATTTTTAGGTCAAGGGCTGAATTTCTAGTGAGAACAAACTATTTGAATAATGGTGGTGCTGTGGAACAGAGGAGGCCAAGCACCCAAGGAATTTTCAGGAAGCAGGTTTAATTAAGCTGTAGCAGGACCAGAATTTTCAGCTACTGCTAAAAATTCTCTGGACCCTGATGGGCAGAAGCCCTTGCAATTTATTTATTTTTTTGAGAAGGTTACAAAACTCTTATTACATATTACAGTGAAGGGTTACAAAGCTTTGTAATTGATCACCTGTAAATAGAATTAATTTTTCGAGTGGAATGAAAACTCCCTTACACAGTTTCTTGCATGAACGAGGTGTAATCTCTAAATCTCTATCATTTATAAGAAACAGGAAATGCTGCTGACAACTGCAGAAAGCAACTTGCTGCTGAGAGAAATTAAAATGAAAAAAAAATCTCTTTTCTTTTTTTTTTTTTTTTAAAGAGAGAGGGACAGTGAGAGAGAGAGAGAGAAAGAGAGAAACAACTTTATTTAGTTTTTCACATGGCCTTAGTTGCTCCAACACTCAGTTGTGTACGTGGTGCTGGGGTTTGAACCCGGGTCCTCGTGCTTGCCAGGCAAGCACCGAAACCGCTGAGCCACCGCTCCAGCCCCAAAAATCTCTTTTCTTTACTTTTTTCTTTCTCTTTGGTCAGGGGAACTTTTTTCTCTCTTTTTGGGCAGGGGGCTTCTTCCTGCTGCTTTGGTGGCTTACCTCTGTCCATTCCCTATACAACACTTATGCTCTTTTCCAAATAGATACTAAAAACTTATCAAATGCATCTACTTTTTAGAAGCATAAAATGATTAACTTCTCAGAGTACCTGCAGGTTTCAAAATAATCCTAAATTGGAGAGGCATTATATAAGTTGTGAAGTTTTAGTACAAAATCCCCATAGATTAAAGAGAATAAGTGAAGCTTAAAGTTCTGCGAGGTTCCGAGGAAGGCAGAATTTTATTCAGTTGGTCAAGCAGGCTGAGGTAAGGGGAAATTGTCCTAGAAGAACCGACATTTCAGCTAAACTTAAGAAATAGGATTTTAATTATTGATTTCAGTGAGATGAGATGTCCAGGCCTAAGGAAAATATGAGCTAAGACTCAAACTGAAGAAAGTTTGAGGTGTTCATGAAGCAGCTGGTAGTAACTGAGCTATGAAGGCCTTGTAAGAAAAAAAAAATAGGAAAGAAGATTGTAAAGGTTGAATGTAAATAAAAGGGCTTAAATGGTGGGATTGAGTATTTATTGAAAAACCTCTGGAAGTTTTGAGATAGTATGACAGAGAACATGGCTACTGATGGATGGAATGGCAGATGTCAAAGGATAGAGAGAAATAGAAATAAGGAACGCATTAGGTGGCGACTGCAATTATTTAAAGTTGGTGATGATAAGGAGTTGCTGATGAATTTTTAAAAAGTGAAAATGAAAGTGCAGAGACAAATAAAAGCAATATTTTGGAGACAGAACTACAAACACTTAGCAACAGAGCATCTGTTAAGATTGTAGTAAATGGGGGAAATCAAAGAATGCTGGAAAATCTGCAACACTGCCTAGATAAAACAATCAGAAAATGAAATTGTAATACAATAAAATGTCAAGACATAACTTGCTGAGTTTGGTATGTATTATCTTGATTTTTTTTGAGAGAAGGACAGTGAGAAAGAGAGAGAGAGAATCAATTTTTAATGAGTTTTTCACATGGCTTTTGTTGCTCTGACACTTAGTTGTGTACGTGGGTTGCTGGGGTTTGAACCCATGGACTTGTGCATGCCAGGCTAGCGCCGTAACTGCCAAGCTACCGCTCCAGCCCCTATTATCTTGATCTTAACATGAGTTAACATCATTCCCTTCCTTGCAGCATATCCTGGGGGAAGGGGATCTTGTTGAAATAATAATAACTTTCACTTATTGATCAACTGTGCACCTGTTATCATGTAAGATTTCTTACACATATATCCCTTCTTAAATGCCAAAATAACCCTGCGTGATAGGTGGTCACCCATCCCTCCTTTAAGACAATGGAACTGAAGTTCTGACAGGTTAAATTATCTGATCAAAGTGACAGAACTAATGGAGGAAAGATGCCATTTGAATCTGGTGCTATCTGGTTTCACTAAGCAGAAGAACTGTAAATTGATGGATAGAGGATAAGTTGTTATCTACAGAGGCAGCCAGACTATACACAGGGGACTTTATCTTTCTGAACTAGAAAAGGAACTAATAGAGGAATAGGGAAGACCGAGCAATCTTCTTCAAAGACAGATTTGTTCTACTCAGTGGAGACAGCACAGGCCATAGTCTTCTCATTGATGGTCAATGCTGTTTACATTTTACAGGGATTATATAACCCTGATTTCAGAAGCATTAACTCCTGAAAGTAATAGGCATTTTAGAATTAAGATTATTGAATATATGAGGTTGGTTGCTTAAAGATTCATATCGTCTATAACTTCCTTCTGTTTAATAGATTCAATAGATTTTTTCTTATTGCTTACATAGGAAGAGATGTTGGATCAGATTAAATATTTTCTTATAAGTTTTGTGTGTGTAACACCTTCTTTTACTTCGCCCTCTCTATCATCACATGTAGTCCTCTGATCGTCAAGGATGCTCCACCACACCACCTCCTAGTTATCTTCCAAAGCTCCCTGCATGTCCCAGTTCCCACAGCTATCATCCTCCCAAATCTACTACTGACCTGAACACACTCTTGCTGTTTTACAAAGCTCTCTAGACTGCTGCCTTTGTTATGATTTAAAAGTGCAAGTTATACTCTTTCTAAAATCCTTCGATAGACTCTCACTGCACTTTAAATGGACTAAAATCCATCAAACTACCCAAATTAAAGGCTGCCAGACTTTTCATAGTCAGGTATAGACAGTGGGTATATCAAAGCCGTTTAGAGCTAACTTTTCTATTCAGTATCCTGAAGGTTGGTCACATTAGTAGATTAGAAAAAAAAAAAAAACCAACTTACTACCCATTTGACCTGGAGTTTTGACACTTTGCTTTTCTTTATCTTCATATTGATGTCAGTCTTGACTGTTTTTGTGTACATGCATGGAAGTCTTACCTGGAAGTTGAGGGAAGAAGGGTTTGGAGTTAGAATCCTCAAGCAATATTTCTGATCTGTCATTTTAAACTAGAAATCCTCATTGTTGTTTCTAAGGCCTGTGGTAAGTTTCAGTCTTTGGCGAGGAAGCATTAGATAGTACTCAAAGAAAAGAAGCTGAGGTGATGGTTGCCAGGGGGTGGTGACTTTCTTCTCTCACCATATTTATCTCTTTAGAGGTTTAGAGTCAGATTCAGGCCCTCAGGGTACACAGACTGGAGACAAACATATTCCAGGAACAAATCAACATAAAAGCTTTGCTCAGCTAAGACCTATGTCTGTGTATATCAAACTTTAGGGCTCAGTTGTATAAACAGGGATGTTATACATTCAGGTTATTATATTTTATTGTGCAGCTTACATCTAACTTGAACTCAAAACATGAAAGCATCTCATTTTTTATATGCAAATATTTACAATCTGTACATCCAAAAATGTTTACTTTGCTCCATACGCAAACTATATTCTGAGGCTTAAAATCACCAGGACTTAAAAATAAACTATGATAGAGAAACATAACTGAGAAACCCTAAGAAAGGTGACAAGAGATGAAGGGGCTAATAGAAAAATTTAACCAAACCTTAAGCTTTTTTAGAAAGAAATCCAGCACTGAATTGAATGCAACAGAAGGAGACCTGAAAAACATCAACTTAATTCATTCTTTAAGTGGGCTCTGCTGTCTCAGGAAAGTCACGCACCCGCACACTTTCTGGGCTGGGCAGAGATTCATGCAATACCCTGTCTGATAATATACCGTGTCCCAAACTCCCTTCTTTTCCTCTTAATTTTATTGTATTTGTTTTGTACCCCATTTATTCTAGATGACTGTCAGCTGATCTATTAAATGTAACATCAGAAACATTTTGACTGATTGCAATGGGTAAATGTTATTCCTCCCAATAGGACCGCACAGGCATAATGCAAAAAATTACTGTAATGATGCTTATTGTAGGCACCAATGGCAGGGCAGAGGGTTCTTGGGTCTTCAGTCTTAAGTTAGGGACATACGAGATTGTACATGCTCTGGAAATTCACCCAGACCTCTTTATTCAAATCTCTGTCCTACAGTACCCTTCCTCAAGTGAATCTATGGGAGGGAAAAAGTAGTATTTTAAAGGACCACCAAAGGCTAAAGTATTTATTTCCCTCCCAAGTGCAGAGGAATTATTAACTCCTGATAGTGCATAATATAAGTGGAGCTATAGATAATTTCCCCCCTCTGATGCCTCAGATATAACAATCCCACCTGGCCTTCCTTTCCCAACTCATTTTCAACCTCTACAACTGAAGTTTCACTAAATATTCAATGAAAATTCAAATCCATATTTTAAATTTTTAAGCATCCAGGAAAGGCAACACATTAGATTGCTAACAACAGAGCAGTGTTGTGAGGTAACTAGGGTTCGGAAAAGGATTTGGAATACACAAAGTACGGAGAGTGTGGCACGGGGTATGTCTCCATTTCCTTCTCTGAAGTATTTCTCCATCCTTAACTTTGAGCCCAACATAAAATTAAAGGTCCTTAGATCCTGAGATTCATGGGAGACCCCCAGAGAACAAAGAACGGCTGTGTATGGGGGGTAAGGGATGCATATGGAACAAAAAGAGAAGTAACAGTGCCTGTATCTCATAAAACTACACCTATTAGTATTCCTGCTGTCCACCAAATCACTTTGCTTCTTAATGCCAGAAAATAAGAGACACCTCCAGACGGTCCACACAGAAGACCTTTGTAACAGTATCTTAAGAAGGTTCAGATGGGGCCCACGGGCAGAAAAATAAATATAGAAGCTTAAGTGCAGTTGGTTTCTTCCAGGAACATCAGCTCAGCAGGAGCGAGACATGAAAGAGACCTGTGGTTCAAAACACGCCACTGCGTATCTGGACTATTTCCTGAAATGAGCTTCTTGGATATAAATACCATGGAAACACAAATACACATACCTTTTAGTAATGTCGTTTTAACTGTTTCTAAACTCTGTTTTGTAATGACTCTGAAAATACAATGTAATTGAGTATAGCGAATTACTTTTTGACTCTTAATGAATATTATGGCTCAGTGGGACTGTGCTTTTACAATTCCATACAGGAATAAAATAATATTCTAAGAGATAACGCTTTTATTGATGACCCTTTCTAATTCTATTTTACTTTTATTCACAGACAAGTCTTTCACAAATTAAAGTAGTAAGAAAAGCAGAAAGCCATAGTTTCATAACAAGTTGATCCCAATTTTTAACTGGATTAATTGATCTTGTTTAACAAATTTGTCATTAGTAAAGATAACAATTAACTGCATTGGTCTCTTGCAGGTCAGTAGGAAATTTGATAAACAGATGCCATAAAGATATAATTTTTAAAACTTTGATTTTACCACACAAAAGTAAATACTGTTAGCATTTTGATACAGTTCCTTCTAGAATTTTTCCTGTGAGTCTCAGTATATAGTTTTCTGATTATACCTGAAATTTTGTTTATAATTTACAGATAAAATGTTATGAGTCAATTAGGGAAATTTAATCACTGAGAACATATCAGATCATATTTAGTAATAATTGTTAATTTTTAAATATAATGATGTTATTTAAATTATTTTTAGCAATAAAAAGTGAATGTTAATAGTTGGAATAAAATGATTTCTAAATTTGCTTAAAATTATCTAGGATAAAATTAAATAGACTGTGAGTTAATAATTAATGGAAATAAGTGATAGACACATGGAAGTTTATTACACTATTCTGTAATAAACAGTTTAAAATATTAAGTGAGCTATAGGGCATTATTTGTGGTTAAAATATACACATATACATGTGTGTAGATATACATATATAATGTAATATTTATTTTTTCATATATATATTCCAAAACACCTTCATTTAACTTAACTAATTTTACCACTTAAATAGTCTATCTATTTTGTTACCGGGGACTGAACCCAGGGACACAGCCACTGAATCACATACCCAGCTTTTTAAATTTTTTTTTTTTTACTTTGAGACAGGTGTCACTAAGTTGCTTAAGTTCTTGCTAAATTTCTGAGTCTGGCTTTAAAGTTGTGATCCTCCTGCCTCAGCCTCCCAAATCACTGGGATTACAGGCATACTCCACCGTACCCAGCAAACTTTCTAAATTCTTATTTATTTTTTCAGTTTAATTTATTAAAATCTGAGATAGGTATGTAAGTTCATTCAGAATAATTGTTTGGTTAATTCTTTCTAAAGATATTTTTTTTCTTATACTAAAACTAAGTTTAGTTCTATTAAAATGTCATTGCTTTTTCTTTCTTTATGTATATACATTTTATTGACATATTTATTTCCCTCAAATACTTTGCTTAAAGTTCCAACTTCCACATTCATTTTTGTCCTTCTCCTTTGTCTTTGCTTTATAATTCTCCAGCATTTCTTAGTTATTGGCTTTGGTTCTTGTTTTTGTTTAGCATTCTTTCACATTTTGTGTTTGACCAGGAAACATAACAGTGTTTTGTTTTAAATGTGAATCTTTTCATTTAATTGAAATGTATTAATCTTTTCATAACTTCTATATATTAACTTGTATTTCTCATCTTGAGATTTTTTTTAGCTCATCAGAATGTGTGTATGGAGGGATTCACACATATACATAGAACATATGGATTGTTTTTATTTTCTTTTATTTCTTGAAGAATTGCTTTTAGTTGTACTAGTCATAAAAATTAAGTATTGTGAGACATTCTTTAACCTTGTTTCTATGTGTTTGAAAGCCAGGAATAAGGGGTTGGGGATTTAGCTCAGTGGCAGAGCGCTTGCCAAGCACTTGCAAAGCCCTGAGTTCGATCCTCAGCCCTCTCAGTCCTGCAAAAAAAAAAAAAAAAAAAAGAGCAAAGGAAGCAAACTGAAAGCCAGGAATGAAAAGGTTTAACTTCACTCCAACTCACATAAGATAGGAAACTCAGCTTTTGTCTTTCTTTTCCCTCCCCATCACATCCAGCCAATTGCCATTATTTATGGATGTAATATGGGGTTTAGTTTTGAAATACTGTCATTAAATTGTTTTCACAAAAGAGCTACTCTTTCAGGTTGATTTGATTTAGAATTAATTTGTACAGAATACCTAATAATAAAAATATCTAAATAAAATGTTTTATTGATTTAATGTCTATAATTTTAAATTATGACATATATCTTTTATATGAAACATTATGATGTGTATTTTTGTAAAGCATATTGTTATAAAATATAGAAGTTCAAATGCGCATTATGATATTTATGACTAAATCTATAGTACTTATAGTTTACTTTTTCAAACAATTCTATGAGAAAGTGTGAGAGAACATTCCTTGTTTATTCTATGAGGGCAGAAGTACCCAAAACCAATGCTACACAGATAATGCAAGAAAAAAAAGCTATAGACCAACATATTTGGAGAACTTATTCACAAAATTCTTTTTTTTTTTTTTGAGAGAAAGAAAAAGTGCATAAACTTTATTTAGTTCTTCATGTGGTTTTCATTGCTCTGACCCTTCGTGTGTACATGGTGCTGGGGTTTGAATCTGCGTCCTCACGCATTCCAGCCAAGCGCTGTAACTGATGAGCCACAGCTCCAGCCGCAACAAAAAATTCTTAAGAAAAGTTTAGCAAATAAAATCCAGAAATAAATTTTAAAATATGGTATATCACTATTGAGTGGGCTTCATCTCAGTACTACCAGGTAGTTTTATCATTCGGTAACCAATCAAGGAAATACCTTATTTAAAAAACTAAGAAAAAATATACGACCTTCTCAACAGTTACAGAAAAAGTCATCTGACAAAATTCAACACTCATTCGTAAAAAATATTCTCATTAAATGAGGGATATAAAGGAACTTCCTCAAACTCATAAAAGCCCCCTACCATACTCTACAACAGAATACTAAATGGTCTCCTTGCTATAACCAGGAACAAGTTAAAGAAGTTGGCTCTCATTCTTTCATTCAACAATTCCTAGATGGATTTGGAAGGTAGAGGTAAAACTTTTTAATTCATATGTAATATGATTATCTATGTAGAAAATCCTAAAAAAATTTTTCACAAAAAAGCTACAGAAATAAAAAGAGAATTTAGTAAGTACATAGAATTTAAGGCCAATATATAATATATACCTTATTCCTATGTCCTAGCAAAAGTTAGAAATTTAAAAATTTTGAATATTATTTAGACTAGCATTAGTAATATGATGTCTATAATGGTAATCTATAAAATTACGTGCAAGACCTCAATATGAGCATATCCCAGCAGATAAAACGCTCCTGAGACAAATTTTATAAGAACTAAATAAATGGACAGTTAGATCATGTATGTGGACTAGAAGACTCAATATTGTTTCCATGTTATCATCTCTATTTTGATTTATAGATTCAACATAATTACAAGCAAACATCCACCAAACTATATTGTGGAATTTTACATTTTATCTAAAATATATAGGAAAGTGGGAAAAAAATAATTAATAAAATAAACAATAAAAAATTAGAGAATGTTCTCTTATTGAGTTTAGTATTTATAGTAAAGCTGGTAATTAAGATAGTATGGTACTGAAATAAGAATAGATTTATGGATGGAACAAAATATAGTTGTCAGGAATAGATCCACAAGCATGGGACAAACTAAATTACAAAAAATATTCAAAGGTAATTCAATAAAGAAGTATAGTCTTTTAAACAAATTGTGTCAAAACAATAGCCCTCCATGTATCAATGTCTATTAGCTAAAAATGCATTATAGATTTACACGTAGAAGTGTCTATCAGAAAACAAGAGAAAATATTTTAGCCTCAAGCAAAGATTTCTTAGTGCATCCAAACACAAAATATAAAAATGAATATTGATAATTTTAACTCCACCAAAGCTAAAAACTTTTACATTTTTTAAAAATAGCACTTAAGAAAAATAAAGGCAAGCCACAAATTCAAAGAAAATGTCATTTCAAAATATATATCTGATAAAAGATATATTCTAAAATGTATACTGAATCTTAGAACTAAGTAGTATGAAAAAACTCAGTAGGAAAAAGAACAGAAGTTTATCAAAAACATATGAAAAATACTTAATTCATTAGCTACTGAGAAGATGCAAATAAAGCCCAAAGTGAAATACCATTTCACACCCACTAAAATGACTAAAATAAAAGAGCTTAACAATACTAAAAGTTGACAAGGGTGGGGAGCACCTGGAATTCTCATGTATTGTTGGTGGAAATGCACGGTGATAGGACAACTTTGAAAGACAGATTGGCAATTTCTCTTAACATTGAATATTCTCTTACTCTATGACCCAATAATTACACTCCTGGCTATTTATTGAAAAGAAGTGAAACCCTATGCTTACACGAAGATGTACCTCAATGTTCATAGTAGCTTTATACCAGCCAAAATTTTAAAAAATTACTACTTTCAAATTCCACAAAATTCAATACTCAACAATGAATTATTGATGCAAGCAACAATAATGACTGTCAAAAGCATCCTGCTAAAGAACAGTACATACTGTATGGTTTCATTGATATGGTACTCTAAGGACAGAAGCAGTTGAGTGGCTTTCAAAGGCCAGGGCTGGGAGGAAGGGTTAACCACAAAGGGCAGAGAGAAATTTTTGCAATGATAGAAATGCCATATATCATGATCATGGCAGTGGTTACATGACTGTGTGCATTTATCAAAACTTACTGAAATGTAAAGTGATGAATTCGATAGCATGTAAATTTATACCTAATTTTTAAAAAAGAAAAATACAGACAAAATAAATAGATTTCCAGACAAAATTTCTTTGGAGCAAATCAATAGTACTCCAAATGGGTCATAAAGTGCTTGAGTAACTTCACACAGAACCACAACAACGGAGGCAATACTAGAAAGTAAAATAACAAACCAATTCATTTATTAATTTTGAAGAAATGCACCAAATATTCATTTAATAGCCACTATGTATGTATAGCATTGTGCAAGTTAATTGAGATGTAATAATATTTAATCATACCATTTATCCTATGCCACAAATGCAGTTGAAAGATAGACTCATAAATTAAAACAGTTTTACCGTAAGGGTGAATGTGGGGAATATTTTGCAAGTGCTTTGTGAGAATAGTGGATAGAGTTAGGATTTGTTTTGGTCTCTTCCCTATTTTAGTAAATAGTTCAATAAATATTTAGTGCTCTGATTGATTCAATTCAAATGCTTTTTGCCTGAGTAGATGCCTTGTACCCCGCCTAGTCCATGTGTTGCGAAGAGGAAATGCCCCATGAAACACTATTTTGGTAAATATTTAATTTTCTCTGAAATTACTTGGAACCACTGCTATTAATAATGTCATTTTTAAAATATCGTATTTAGTAGGACAGAATTAACAGAAAGTGAAGGTGGAAATCAGACACAAGCTGCTCTTGAATGGAAACCTCAGTTTGCCTTGGCTCTTCCTGCCACCAGTGGGCCACTGTGATGAAATTGTTTGGCTGGCTTTGTCGCTCAGTTCCCCTCCTTGGAGAGACAGTGGGGAATTGGCTGCAGCTGGGTTCCATCACGTTCTTCCCTTTGACCAGGGTTCCCAACTCTCCTCCCTTTCTCTTGCCCCTGTCCAAGTGTATTTCATCTGCAGAGCTTTTAAGGTGGAGTCTGACAACTTTTTTCTTTCACTGAGAAAAGTATAAGTGCTTTCCTCTTTATGGAATATTTTTCAAAGATTAATTGCTTCCTCTTTTATTATAACATTTCTTGGAATGTCATATGTATTGAGGAGTACAAGGTCTTTAACTCCCTCCTGTCCCAAGGAATTAAGATTCCCACCAGACTGCAGACTTCTCCCCAACATGTTCTATGCTTTGGCAAAAAAAATGATATTCCTTTTTAAATAGTTAAGTGATGTTTCAGCAAATTTTATAGATAAAAAAAGAATCCAATACTTCAAAATCCATATTTTAGACATAAATTTTTTAACCTTCCTCACAAAGATACTTTGGAAACTGTCATTCTTCCCTTTCTTCAAGTGAAATTATAATGAGCTGTAGAAATAGTGTTTTCTAACTATCGGGAATTAAAAGTAAACGCATACACAACCCATTCACCATAAGAATAGCTTTGTACATTTAGTTTCAAATACAACATGGTCCTTTTATTGTTCAATTAATATCTTTGATCTTTACATGTCCTATTAGCAAAAATTCTGTATTCTACCAGTGTCTTAGTTGTCTAAAATCTCGGAGGCTCTTGCTCCAAGTAGCACACAGCAAGCAAATACCAATCTGATCAAGTCACCATTTCCTTCTGATCTTGCTGCCACACGGTATTTTATTCTGGAAGTCCTGACAGGCAGCACTTGTCTACTGCTGTGAAGGGTGAATCTATTTCTGTACAGTCGCATTGCAACCGGTGCCCCACTCAGGAGCTCCAAGGGACAGCTTTAAGCATTCATCACTTTCAGTGCAAATTTCTGATAGCGACCTCCTTGTAAACCCAGAATCCTCATATTCCTTTCTATTCTGGCAACTACAGGCATTCCATTGAGCCACTCCCTATCCTTAGAACTATCAGAGCATCCTTCAAAGGGACTCTTTCCTCAGCTATGTCAAAGTGATTTCCTGTCCTCATCTGCACCTTGAAGATTGCTGGCAATTTCTCTCTCTCTCTCTCTCTCTCTCTCTCACACACACACACACACACACACACACACACACACACTTACTCTGGTGGGACAATGCCTTTGGATAGTCCATCATTACATTATTAAAATATTTTATTTGTAAACATTAGGGTATTATATGTACATGTGTATGTGTATATGAAGTATATAATATAATGTATATTTTGTATGTGTGTTGGTTTGTGTTCTTTAATACATTTAAAAATACCTGTCAATTGAATACTCTTGTATACCAGACACTGAATTCAAGTCCCAGCACTGTCTTGGTGCCAAGATCTACGTGGGTGAAGCATGGAGCGAGGGACACAGAGTCCACGAAGAACTGTTAAGTTCTGATTGTGGTGGGTTTTCTCCAATTTCAGATTCATCTGAAAATCAAACAGGCAATGAAAATAGGGTCTGGAAAGTACTATTTCATAGTTACATATACATTGTAGATTATTGGGGCAACGCTTAACGGTGAATTTTATAAGGATAAAGTTTTTCAGAGGAACAGAAAATTCAATAGAATCATGTAGCAAGGAGCAGATTTTACTCCATAATTAGTCCATAAATCTGTCACCCGATTTCCTTCTTTTATTTTGGATTCCTGACATCCAGAGTTGTTTCAAGAATTTGTTTTTGTTTTTGTTTTTGCTTTTGTTTAGGTTTTATTTCTAACACTAGAAATTATATATAGTTTATTCTTAGCAAATATGTTTTTATAAAGTTTGAATGAATGGATAAATTTTATTATTGTCAATTATGATATAGCCTATATATTGTATGGAGAGGGGTTTTTTTATTAAAATGTATCCAATTTAATTAAAAATTCTGGCACAATTAATTTGTTACATTTGACAATTAATGAATAGGCTAAACTCCACTTAAAAATACAAAATGTTATATTACTTTGTAATAATCAACATTGAGACAGATGTGAGCTTGACTTACTCTTTCTTTCTTCCTTCACATTGGCATCCATAATTCCACACAACACACTTAAAGTGGTGACCAAAGTGAAAGAAGCAAATGCTGTCACCCCTGTCCATTAGCCTGCATGAGAATCTCCCTACCAATTTTGTCTTTCACTGGATTATTTTGACATAAGAAATCTTGATTAAAAATGGAAATTTTAGTATTTGCTAATGCCTAATAAAAGAATTATTATTTTTAAATTTTTATTCTATTTTTTTAATTTTATTACGTATGTTTCAATCAAATGGGGAGAAAGCAGAAGTGGTAGAAAAAGCACTACATATTTTTTAGTGCATAAGGATTTTATCTACTAAAAATTACTAGCCTTGTTTATTAGGGTGTTCCAGGGCCTTCATTTCATGAGATGCGACACAAGACCAGACATACTGGGAAAGATGTTTATTCTCACCCTCTTTACATGCAATCAGACAGGGGCAAGACTCAACCACTACGCAAAGAGATCTTTACATCTGAAACTTAAATGACCACATGCTAACGGAGCCGAATCAGGATATAATTTTGAACTGAATAGATAAACTGATGGATGTCAGTGACTGTATATGTTATCTGGGGTGAGGTCAGTAAGGAGTGCGGGCAGAGGTCAGGTTAATTTTGACCTCTGTAATCCTTAACTTAACGTCTCGTGTTTAATAACCATTTCACAATAAGGGAATGACACTTCCTTCACTTATTGTGGCTCCATTTGAAACCTTGATTTGATGGTTTCCTGTTTTACAAGCAGGCAATTTCTGGAGAAAAGAGCAATGTTCTAGTGATAAGAATTAATGCAACCATGGGGTTGAATGGACACAGGTGGACAATCTTGAGGGGTGTGCGCGTGCTCTTAGAGTAGACTTCTGCACAAGGTGAACGAGTATTGGGCAATAAGCCTGTAGGACCTGCAATAGAGCCTCGGGGAAAACACAAATACGCAATACTTGCCCGATATTGCTTTTAATCTTTTTTATTTTTCTTCTAAGAAGAGGTATAAAAGACATTTGATATTAATTTTGTTTTAAAGTACCTTGTTAGATAGTGTGGGCTCATATATCAGATTGTATTAGTTCAGCTTTGCCCTTGTTAAATGGGACTAATTCAAAGAAAATCCCCAGACTAAAGCTCAAAGTAAAACCAACTTCCTCAAGTACCAGGAAATATTGCTCAGGAAAAAAAATAGAATTATGACATTTGCTATAATTTATTTACCCACCCTTTTTGAATCATATTATTTTTATTAGTATTAAAAGTTATAGTTGTGTCAGTTCTGCAGCTGATAGTGGTTTGGTTCAAACCAGAGTCAGTGGCAGCTGCAAAAATAAGGAAACATCTTGTCTGTTGCCATGAGAGGATTAGAGCGTAACTAATAGCACGCCAGCATTATGCAAACCACCTCAGGTTTATCACGTCAAAATCAAAGTCACATGTCTCTACATGAGCTGTGTTAGCTGAGAAGCTTCCAGCCTAATCAGATGAGAAAGGCAACCACCAAATCCATGGGCCTTAGTCCATTTGAAATACAGATGAGTGGGGCATTCTCTTCAGAAAGAACAAATCCCATCACAGAAGCCTGGGCCTTTTCTGCCTCCTTTCTTCCCTCCTGACCCTTCACCAGAGGGTCTCTGACTAGAGATTGGTTAGAGGGTTGCTTGCAACCATGCAAGGCTTCCCTCCAGGAACAGAGCTGTGGGCTCTTCTCAGGCCTCCACGGTCAAGCCCTAACCCCTAGACAGATGCTTTTGAATGCTTGTGAAATCATAATCTAGCAAGGAACCCATGCTCATCCATATGGGTGTGCATATAAAGTACATATACGTGTATATATACATAAACATATATTTCCTTAAATATTTCAATATTATAACTGAAGAAAAGATAATGAAAAATATTCCCCCTCCCTACACATGCTATACTCTGATAGTTTCTAGTTATTCTATTGTTTAAACTTTCCATGGTCACTGCAGCCCACCAAATTGCAGAATTGGAGGTAACTGCCTGTAAAGGATAGCAGACATCTGACAAACATTTGCTATATGACCTTGGATTATCTCAGTTTCTCCATCTGTTTAATGATGATAATAACAGTGTCCTCCATACAGGGTCATTGTGTGCGTGAAATGACACAATATCTGCAAAGAACTCTGCTATAAGTCTGAAGCATTGTAGGAAGACACTGATTCCTTCACAAGTCTTAAAACTGTACTGCTTTTATAGTTGGGTTGTATTTCAGATACCTAACAGGGATTTTCCCAACATGTCCTAATCTGCCTTAAACTCCATGCCTTTTCTAGAGTCAAAAGTGGTTTAGAACTCAGTCGCCTCATTAGTACCTTCCTGGCTACCTAAACTGGAAGTGTCTACACAAGGTACTAATGAGGTTACCAATGAGATTACCAGGCTCGAAACTGATTTTGGCCACCACTAAAGGTCATAATGAGGTGACCAGGTTTTAACTTGTTCTTGGCCTTGGGTACTGTAAATGTAGGTTCTTAAAGCAGGCGAGAATCTGTTTTTTAAAAGGCTATTAAAATATCAAATCTCAAGCCTATCTGAATTTAATATTTTAAAGGACCATGAATGCAAGATATAAAGGGAAGAACAGGATGAGGTTAGTTAGAAGCCCTACTAATAACCTTTCACATTATCCTGGTGCAGTTTTCCTGAAGAACTACGGTAGATTACAATTCACATTGATTGAGTAAATATTGGGGCTTTTCCAGTGAATTATTTTCAACTTAATATAATAATATCCTAAATCCATAGGTCCTAAATTGAATCAAGTAACAAGTAGTTCATGAAAAAATATCAGTCATGCTAAATCAAATACTGAGGAATAACAAGAAAAGGTGAAGTGCGGGCCCTGCCCTCCAAATGCTTGCAGTCTGGTTGGAGAAAACTGTTCTAAAGACAACAATTTCATAAAGACTTTTAAATAGGTCAGGAAATAATTGCCATTGCAAAGGCGGTTATAGTTTCCAAAAGGAGGGTGCCCCATACCATGGGGGCCACCTGCAGAAATATCCAGTCAATCAAGAGGCCAACAAAAGGCAAGATCATTCATTGTAGTTTTAATGGGAAAAAGAGGCGAGGCAGGCTAGTGCAGAGGGTTGGATAGTTTGAATAAGTTTGGCCTATTTAAGCTACAGGCTTTTCATCATTGATTAGAACTTGGCCCTGGGGTGATTGGAGCAGTGGCCCAGAGTCTGAGGTCCTGATAAAGGCCATGGCTGGGGTGTGGGCTGTGGGCTGGCTGATTTGGAGCAAATTGTTTAGCATCTCTATCTAGGAAGGCTGTCCCAGGAAGGGCGGCCCTTCCTGAGTCAGTAAGGGCCCAGATGTCAAAACAGCAGAATTCAGAAAACAATAAGCCTGGTTAATGTAGAAATGACCCAAAACTTAGTAAATACTAATGATGCAGTTTACCACTAATATAGGTATTGCATACTGAAAGAATTATAGGATTTAGAGAAATAATTCTTAACCTTGAGATATATTAGTATTGCCTGGGGAATTACAAAGGTATTAATATTGAATCTCTATCTTAGATCCTGACTTAATTTGCCTAGAGTGAAGTCTAGGTTCAAATGTTTAGGACATTCCCCAGGTGATTTTAATTTGTAGTCCAGGTTAAGATCTCACACACACAAGAGTGAGCAGGAAAGGTGCCAACAGGTGCATTTGTACCTTTAATGCCCTAAAGCCAGTTGGTTTACATCTCATCCTCTGTAGTAGAGAAGAAGAAAGAGAGGAGATAGAAATAGTTATACAATAAAAAAATGGATTTAAGATGTATTGAATACCTAAAATATGTCAGGCCATTTTTAGGTACTTCAAATATATTATCTTATTTTTTCCCTGGGACTTAAGAGAAAATATAATAATATCCTCATTTTACTGAAAGGAAATTGAAACTCAATAGCAGCAAATGATTTGTTTACAGTCCACAGCTAATAAGTTGGTAAATTTATACCTCTTCTCTTCCAAATTAGAATTTAGCTATTTTTAAAAATGGAAAATACTATTCTTATCCAAACACTTGATATTTTTCCAAATATAAAGTTATTTCTTTGTATGAAAATATGAATTGTATAAACCAAATGCAAGTCAAATATTCTTGCAGAGCAGTCTGTGAACCCTGATATAATTGACATTTATAATCTTTGTTTTCCCCTTTTTCTGTCCAGCATCTCAGTTTTTATTAGGCTTCTTCCCAACTCGCTTTCCATACAATTAAGGTTAGTCTGTGAATGATAGTAGTGGACACAGGAGTGGGACTTATACAACCATTGGTATCCCAATATTTTATCTTCAGTGATTGGTCCAAGAGATGATCACATGAACTAATTAGAGTGATCACATGAAGTCAGAGTATTTCCACCAAGATTTTAAATGTAGATGCTGGAGGGGTAATGTATCTTTTCCTTATAGATTGTAGGCTGTAAAACAGAGTGGAGCATCTTTGAGATCATGTCTAAGGCATGAGAGAATGAGGCCAACAGGAAGAGAGATGCAAATACAAATAGAACCAAGAGATGAATAAGCTGATATCATTGTTTAAGCGTCTGGATTTAGTCAGGCTTAAATACAAACATCTCCACCCATGGATTCTACAATTGTATGAGCCAATAAATTTTGTGTTTACTTAAGCTGTTTTGAATTGGGTTTCTCTCTTTCAACTATCTCTTATGCATTTAGATGTTTCCAAGAAGCACATTATTTAGGGGCACAGGCCTGTTCTGTTTAACCAATGTATACCCAAAAGGTGTGCTTTTCTTCTTCTATGGACTATTATCTGGTTGTATGAGCAAGTTTTTCAGATCACAGTTTAAAAGAAGGCTACACTGAAAGTGCAAAAATCAATGATAGAATGTTTTGTAACAGTCCTTTAAAGAAGACTGATATCCCAATGACAAAGGAGTCAATTAGTCGAACTCAATGACCAATGTAAAGGAAGACTCCAAAGATGGAGACGACAGATCACTACTCTCAAGAAGCTCAGTGCTTGGGCTGGGGCAGTGGCTCAGCGGTTTCGGCGCTTGCCTAGCAAGCACGAGGACCCGGGTTCAAACCCCAGCACCACGTACACAACTAAATGTTGGAGCAACTAAGGCCATGTGAAAAACTAAATAAAGTTGTTTCTCTCTTTAAAAAAAAAAAAAAAAAAGAAGAAGCTCAGTGCTTGTGGGAAAAATATGGAATAACCGGAGCGAGAAGGTGAAGAATGCATGGTAAGCTGCCAAGTGAGCAGAATAAAAAGAATTTAGGGTTACGTATGTTTAAAGGAATGAGCAATAGCTGATGGATGAAGTTGGGCGAACACACTTTCTTAAGGAAGTGTAACCTGACCTGTGCCTTAAGATTTAGCAGACAGATTTTCTTTGTCAACAAAGAGAAAATTCTGTATAACATACATCGAATTATTAGTCAATACTAGGCCTATGGCAATAGAATTTAATATAGTGGAAAACAATCTCTTTATCTTTCCATATATTAGTTTGAATTTTTTATTTTTATTTGAGTCCATAACAATTCTTGCCCTTAAGGAATCTTTTTTTTTTTTTTAAAGAAAGAGGGATAGTGAGAGTGAGAGAGAGAGAGAGAATCAAATTTATTTAGCTTTTCAAGTGGCTTTCATTGCTCCGAGACTTCGTTGTGTACGTGGTGCTGGGGTTTGAACTCACGTGCTCCCACATGCCAGGCAAGCGCCGTAACTGCTGAGCCACCGCTCCAGCCCGCCCTTGAGGAATTTTAATCTATTTACAGATTTCAGATAAATAAGTCATTGCTTTGAGTAACAGGAAACAACCCAAATTAAGGGAAGTCAGAGCAGGATTCTTGGGAAAAGTAGCATCAACACTAACACTTTACTAAGGGCTGAGTAGAAGTTACAAAAAGTTTTGAAATGAGAAAAAGAACAATATATATCATGACTTGAAAGAGGGTCAAAGTGATGATTGCAAGATACTTATGAGACTAGAAGGCACAACATGGGAATTTAAATACTGTAGAGAAGGGCTGGAGTAGTGGCTCAGTGGGAAAGCACTTGCCTGACATGCATGAGGACCTGGGTTTGAACCCCAGTGCCTCGTACACAATTATGTGTCAGAAGAACGAAAACCAGATTAAAATTTAAATAAAATTGATGCTCTCTCTCTCTACACTCTCTCTCTCTCATTCAAAAACAAATAAATAAATACCGTAGAGTCTAATAGGCCACAATGATACCATGGAGCCACTGTTCCCTACCAGCATGGATCTTTGTGGGTCTCTGAGACACTTCCATGGATTATGTGAAGTAAAATAATTTTAAATAAATAATGCTAGTACATTATTTTTCCATAAAATTCATTTTATCATGAGCATATATTGGAGGTTTCCACTATACCTTTGGAAGGTGTACATAAAAGACTGAACTATTATGTTCCAAATAACAGACCGTGATATTATAAAATCATGCATGGATTAAAAATTTATTCAAGTTGCAAGATAGGCCAATGTAAATGACAAGGACTTTTTCATTAATATGGTTTCAAATTTCATACTGCAACTAATCTCTAAGAAACCACCATTTTTCTAATTTTGGTGTGGTATGCAAGATAAAGATTCACAATAATCAAAGATGATTATTAAAATATTTCCTTTTCCAACTATATATGTGCATGAGTCTAGACTTTCTCCATATCATATACAATCAAAATAGCAAATCACAACAGATCAAATGCAGAAGCAGACAATGGTCTAGCCAATTCTATAAAGCCAGATCTTAAAGAAGATGTCCAAAAGTATAAAACAATTCCACTCGTAACTAGTTTGGAGGAAACATAGTTATATTTTATAATAAAATGTTTCTGACTGATATTTCTAAACAAATTAATATTTTATTTTATTTTATTTTATTTTAAAGAGAGAGAGGGATAGTGTGTGAGAGAGAGAATCAATTTTATTTATTTTTTCATCTGGTTTTCATTGCTCATTGCTTGTGCATGCCAAGCAAGCACCGTACCTACTGAGCCACCACTCCAGCACCAATATTTTGATTTTTAACATTAACTTTTAATATAGTAAGTGTCAATAGATATAAACCATATCAGCTTTTTGAAGTCCTTAATTTTTAAGAGAATAAAGGGGTTCTAAGACAAAAACATTGAGAATGACTGCCACAGAGAGTGTCATTGGAATCCTGCTTCAAATGTTTTTGAATCCTTTTTTCTGGACACTGTATGATTGGTGAACACTTTGCTTTCTCAGTTAATGTTGAGTTACTTCACTTCTCTTCATTCATTTTCTCCAACTGCCTGTTATAAACCTAGATAAATGAAGGGATCTTGCTTTCACATCACTTCTCTGCTGTAAGACTACCTCCTTTTTGTTCTTAATCCTCCTTTCCCATTGATAATGTGCCATGAGTAATGGCTGTTATTATGACAATTTAAGAGAATCATATAAGGATCAATAAGCAATAAGATCAAATTCACAAAAGTGCCTACCTCTCTGCCAAGCAGTTGATAAAAACAGATACTGACTAAGGAGACAATTCTGTTCAGCAAGTGATACCCAGGATGCTTTGCATGTTTACTTTATGAGAGGCAAAGCTTTAAGACCATAGAGCATTAGAACATTTAAAGATAGCGAAAAGTTATAACAGTGAAAGATATGACTTTTGCTGAATTAAATATTTGTGAAAATTATTATAATGAATAATCCTTTTATGGGGAGAAGTCTGATTTCTTCCTTTGCTTTGAAGCCTCTGATAATTTCTGGCTGTTTGTCATCCTCCCATTTTGACTTTTAGATAAGGATGTTATTACTCCTTCTGAGGTCCACCAGGAAAATCTTTCTGAAGGCTTTCAATGGGATTTCATATCTTATTCTTGGTTACTGAAAGTTTCTGGAAAAGTAAGAATCCATTCAATTGGAAAGCTCTAGGATCCTCTGGAGGAAAATGGTGTGGACATGGAATCCAGTGACCCTGAGGGCCAAAAGTGAAGAAGTAGCAAGAACTCAGGATGGGCCCTGGCTCTTGGCATGAACCGGCCTGTGGCACTCTGTTCCTGAAAGTTTAACCTCCCTACCCACAGACAGCTCACAGCCACCAGGTTGCCTTTGTTCCAGTCTTCCTCTTGGAACTAAGTGGAGACCATTCCAAATTATAAATTTTGACAATTTTGATTCCATACTATAGGTCAGAGAACATCATTTGTTTCAAGTAAAAAAAAAATATATAGCTTCTCTTAAATTTTGATTTTAAAAAAAGTCTTTCATTCTTTCCAAATAGCATTATTTTAAAATGGTTGCTTATTTCAGATTGAATTAAATCAAGCCTGGTAGAAAAAACTTTTTATGTCTATTTTTATTTGAATTTTCTTGTCAACATTCCTTTAAAGCAATTTGTATGGTAATCTTTCAAAAATTCTTTTTCTGCCTGATTTTCCTTACAAAAATTATATGTTTGTATCAATGTTTTATAATATTTTACATATTTTCCAATCCTTTTTTAAAAATAATTTTTCTGTAGTCAATCCTTCACCCTCTAGAAAGTTTATTCACAATCCTGTATGAAGTACGTGAGTGCCCTCTCTTGTCCACCTCAAAGTAAAACAGTTTTTGTGATCAGGATTGTTTCTCTCTTTACTGGCAAGAAATAAACTTAGCCACATCTGATGTTACAAGTCAAATTATTTGTCTTCCTTCTTTGAAAATTTGATGTATAAATACATGTTATTCTTTAGTAAGGGACTTACTGGAAAGAAATGACTTTAAAGTAAAAGATAACTTCTTTTTATAAGTAAAATGATACCGTTTCCCATACAATATGGATAAGAGTTTTAATATTTTTAAAAGAATTCAGAGAGTACAATGAATGCAAGTAAACATAGCTTTTAAATTTCCATTTCCATTTTGAAAATGATACTGAAATGATTGCAATGTAAGTAAGTTCTCATTTCTTGGAGTTAAATCTGTAATAGTTATATTCTGATTTTTACAATTTTTTAAACAACAATACCTCAACACAACAATACCAGCAATACAAATATACCTATTGTTTGAAGTCAGTAATTTCTCATATTGTTGCTGAGTAATATGGAACTACGCAAAAAGGATATACTAACTACAGTGCTATTAATTTTAAAGAAAATTCATTTTCTATTTCTAAAGCCCTGTCTTCATCAGGAAATTATCAAACCAGTCACATTGTACACAGGTTTTTGTGCGTGGCATGAAAGGCCAACTTGGGGTAGAGATTTCTGGATATGAAGATCTTAGATGTAGCAGGATTAAAATTCATGCAGTGCTCCATGAGGATAATGGGGGGTGCTCTACTGTAGGTTTAGGACCCTTATGCCATTTCAGTGGCAATTCCCTGAAATTTTTGAGTAAGGAAAAAAGAAAAAAGAAAAGCACTGGGCCCTGTGTAGATATCTCCTAGAATTTCAAATGAGGCAGTTTTTAACCATAAACCCTTCACATCCTATGAAAAATATTTCCTGAAGTCATGAAGGGAAATGATATTTATTAGAGGGATTTTTGAAAAGAATAGCATAGCACATTTTCTCAAACTAAGAACATGCTCCCTGCACAGGTCCCTTGTCCTGTGTTTCCCATTATTGTCAAGGGTGCTGGCTGCCAAATGAGGGACCCAAGTGCAACGACCACTGCACATGTTGTGATGACTTCCACCAAGTGACCAAATTACTGCTAAGCACCCGACCTGTGCACACAGGACTGAGTCCTCAACAGGAGCAGCAGCTGTTTGCAGTCTAGGGTCACGAGGTCAAGGACCATCTCATGGTTATTTCTCTCTGAGCTATGCCATATGAATACTGCCAACGCTGCATGTCCTAAGAAGGTCTGCCAAGTTAGGCAAGAAGGAGATCACCAGTTACTTCCAGTGCCTCTTGTCCAACATTGAGCCTTAACAAGAATAATCCATAGCCCAACTACAGTGAGTCTCACAGTCCCTGTGTACAATAGAGTCTATTTCATATCTCTTTTACCAGAGTGGTTAAGTAACTTTACCCATGGCACACGACCAAATTTACTAGACAGAGGTAGAATTTGAACCCAGGCCAACCAGCTCAAGTCCATGCTGAACCTTATTCCAACCCTTTTCATCACACAAACTCACTGTTCTTCAAGGCTCTGTTCACTAATGACCTGCTCTCAGAGCTTTCATGAGTCTCCTATTCACTCATTCTCTCTCTTCCTTGGACCCCCATAAACTGTCTTTAGCCTTTCTCTAATGCCAACTTTCTGGTGGTGGTTTTATTATTTATTACTTATATCTTTGCCTGCCAACTAAATAGAAAGTCAGCAGGCAATATCCATACACAATTTTTTTCGGGAAAGGGTACTTAGAAATTTAATTCAAGTTTTATACCATCATGCTCCACAGAAACCTCCTCACTTACAAAGATACAGGTGAGAAACGACATTTTAAATAAAGTTATTAGACTTATACACTCTCATCAATGCATTTGCTCATTCTACTAGAACTTATTAAGACCATTGATATGGAGGCCTGTATCTAGATGCTAGTGTTCCAGAGGTAAATAAGTCACAGTTTTATGATGGCACAGTTTTATGACAAAACTAATGAATTGTATGTGGCATGAGTCTTTAATGTGCAATTTTTATTTATGGTCAGTTAGTTACTAGTAGAAAAATAGCTTGATGATGTACTGCTCATCATTACTGACAGAGAAACTCAGAATGATCAGTGTGTGAGGAGGTTTCTGTGGAGCATCATGGTATAAAACTTGAAGCATTATAGACAGGAAAAGGAAGGATATTACTTATACAACAGCAATGAACTAATAGTGCAAAGAATGCAGGATTTTCTGATGTTTGAATATGGATAAACACTTGAAATGAGTTTCAGATGATATTGACAGATTTTTGGCAGAAAGAATGTAGAGACAAGGAGCTTTTAACAGGTAAAATTGAATCAGGATCCAGTTCCATTTCACTTAGCCAGCAGATCATATATCCTTCTCAATGGGTTCGATTTTACTGGGAAGTGTGCAACTTATTTAACATCATTACTTTCTGGGTTAGGGTTATTTTTGTTCTTGCTTTTGCTTTTGTGTTTTCCTGAAATGCACTCATTAAGGTGCTGTCCAGACCTGATCCTGTTTATCAGATAGAATTAATGTAACCTCAGGTTGTTTAGATGACTAATGGATGAGATTTGGAAAATGACAGGCTGGAGTAGGTCCAGAAAGAGCTGCATTTGTATTAAGTCAATTGTGATTGTGTGTGGCACCTCACTGCTAGCCCATTTCTATGGATAATTTCTAACAAATTCAGATTTAAAACAAATAAAATAACCTGACAGTTTATAAGGGTGGGAAAGGATGTTGGTTCATTTCCCTAAAGACTAATCTCATAGGAAGGCTGTATATTATATGAAGAAGAAATGAATTCAACATTTCTTTGCCAGAAAAGGCAGCCAAAATTTTTATATTGTTCCAGGAAGAAAATGATCTTTCTGCAATTTCCATTTACTCCTTCCTTACCAAAGCTAGGACTTGATTCTTTTGGAGATGAAAATGGTATTGCCAAATTTTCATGAAGTGAATTTTAAATAAAGTACAAGGAAGTTTCAGTGCACAAATTCCCAATGTCCCTCTTTCCCAGATGAGACTCATTGTTGTCTTTAGCTTCTCTGCTCTCAGTTTGGGCTTCCTGATTACTACATCATTTGTTTCTCTGTCTTGCCTGACCCTTCACCACAACACTGAGCATTCACCGTAATAACATGTGAAACAAAATGAGCTCATGCTGATTAGCAGAGAGTATGTAATTCCATAGGAATTTTATGATAATTGAGCAATAATTCTTGTATACCTATTAAACAATTTATCTGGAAAGCAAATTATAGCAAAATATTTTCCCAAAGCTCTTAACTTGATCTATTTTATTATAATATTACCTATTTTTAGGAATTCTCTCTCTATGTTGAAGACTTTTAGCTCAATAGTCTTGACAAACAAAAGAATCAAAGAGATAGAGATGTTCAAAAAGCTAGTTTTAGTTTAAATATGGGTTTATTACTATCAATATGTCCCTATTGTGTCACTTACAGCATCTCAAATAAACAGAGTAGTATAGATTACAAAGTTGAAAATAAATAATCTGCTAAATACAAATATCTCTATCATTTTACTCTACACCACTCTTTATAAATTTGACATAGAGCAGTAAGTGTTTAGTTCTGAGTTATTGTGGATTTTTGTTTTGTACTGAATAGATTATAGAAAAGGATGGCTATTCAGAGTAGATTTCAGGATAGTAAAAAAAAAGCAATTCATATGTATTTATTCCTATGTATATAATAAAACAAGCTTTACATACATCCTCTTACTCATGCTGAAAGCTAATCCATGAGTTGGTTCATATGGTCTCTTATGAATGAGCAAAGTGAGTCCTCAAGAGGATAATGTATGTAATCCACTATGGATAGCTTTTATTTGCTTAAATGTGACAATGCTTTATGCAAGAGATATTCTTCTTTTCTTCACTTGACTGTTTCCTCAGATCATTCACACACACACACACACACACACACACACACTCACATGTGTTTGCACACACTTAGAGTATTGTACACTTGTACCATAAAGCTGAGGCAAGTCTTCCATCCTGAAATGGTAACGCCGTTAAGCACCTCAGTTAGCAATCTGCCTTTGTTTTCTAAGAGAAACAGAGAGACAGGGAAAGAATCAACTTCATTCATTTTTTCATCAGGTTTTTGTTTTTCTGTACATGGTGCAGGGTTCAAACCCGTGTCTTCACACATGCCAGGCAAGCACTTTAGACACTGAGCCACCACTCCAGCCCCTCAGTTGGCAGTCTTTAACAGGATAGTTATATTCATATGATTAGCCACCATGCCCACCACACAGTATTTATTTAGCCCTCAGGCTGTCCATATTGCTTCTCACCCTTCAGCCTCTTGCAGCACCAGCTTCTTGAAGGCCTTGTTATGGCCACGTGTGAAGATCTTCCCATGGAGTCTAATAAAAGATCAATTAGAGAGCCCTGCCATTGGGGAAATGACTTTGGTAACTCTCTCCTGCTTAGTACGAGCCCAGTTGATGAAAGAATAGAGCGATTGCTTTCTTTTCTTTGTTCATTATGTTATTTTTCCTGCAATCCAATGAACCCTTTCTTTCCTAATTAGTTTTCTGCTCAACAGCTTATCAAGTTTGTCTCTTCCAAACTAAATAGATCAAACAAGCCTAGATCATTGTCAGGAGACAAAGTTAAATCATTTGAGGAGGTAGTAAAAATAGCTTTAACTGAATCTCTACTGGGCTTTGGGGAAATCTAAAATAAGTTAATTTTTCTTTCAAACTGGCTGACTGGCTTCATTCTTTGCTTTCAAGCATGACAGTAAGGTGCTTTTTTTTTTTTTTTTTAATCAACAGTGTGGCGGTGCGTTGAGATAAGGCAGGGGCAATCCTATTCTCCTCTCCTGGATGAAGACAACCAAAGCAGTGTGGTTTGTCAGGATGGATATTTCTCCACTAAAATAGTCCCTAGCATGGCACCATATAAATGTTATTAAACTCTACATTAAACAGCCTGTGTGTGTGGGTACTGAGCCCAGAAGTGCCTGACAGCTAATGAATAAACATATACTGCATTTCTAGCAGGGCTTTTTGTAAGGGAGTGCTGCCTGACACTTTTGGCAAAAAGATCATTTATTTTTTGAAAGAACACATATGCTTATATGCAAACACAAGTAAACTAGACAGAATGCTTCCCGAGTCTTTAAAAAGGTAGATCTCTGATGGTTTTGCTTAAAGAATGTCAAAGGGACTCACCCTCATGCAGTTCAGAGAAATTGCTGCTGCCACATTTCCTGCTCCAACCCCACACGCGAGCAGGTGTCATCTACCCATCCCAGGCCCTCTCCAGGATGCTTATCTCTTTTTCAAAACACATGGACTTGTGAATACAAAGTTCAAAGGGTTTTCTAAGGTTCAGTCAGTTTGGTCCCTATTTGGAAAGAAAAAAAAAAAAGGATCCGATGGTATACCCAACATAGAGCTCACAGCTGAAATGTCCATTCTCTGTGCGTGTGTGTGTGTGTGTGTGTGTGTGTGTGTATGTCTCCTTATTGTGTGCCTGTGAGCTCACATTGTTGTACTGCCTTACAAAACATTTACATTCCTAGATTCAATACCTTATGTATCATGGTGAGATGAAGGATTGCTTATTACTTTTTCATCTCATTACTAGTGGATTTATTATACATTTTGTAGACTTTTCCATGATTTCTGTGGAATCTCAGGTCCTGGGTAGCCAATGATGCAGCACAGAAAGCTTCTCATTCTGAATGAGTAAAATAGATATTTTGTATATGCAAACAGCATATGTTGAACTAATAAAACTAGAAAGTCTAGTGTATGATATAAATATACTTCTACAAGGAATTTTAAAGAATGAAGGATACTTCTAAACACACTATGATGTCTCTGGTTTACCAATGTGAGAACTATTGTGAGTGGCTGAAACTTACATCACCCACCACGCACAATTAAGCATTTGAAGCCTGGATTCCTGTAATGACAGAGACGTGCTGAGAAGGAAGTCCAGGTCAGTGAGGCTGGGTGACGGCTCTGTGGACAACATCTTGGGCTCATCTTTGCATCATCACCTTGGCACTGGCAGTGATTAACAACCGGTCAGCTTGGGACTTTGAGTCTCATGATGAACTCGGCTTTAGAACAAAGCCGTTATTCTAAAGAACAGTTTAGTGTGCTATAATGAACTGGAAGAAGGCAGAACGTAAAGGCAGGGAGATACAGGCACTCTGCTGGGAAGCAGGGTCATTAAAAATAATGAGCAGTCTTTCACTTCCTTCTCTTTATTAACTTTCTGCAAAGGACAACCCGACACTTGATTTTTTTTTTTTAACACAGTCTCTGCTTTTACTAATAGCCGTCAGCAGATGACTAAAAATGTTTCCACAACATGCTCCATGCCCCATAATACTTGGAACCACACTGCAGAGCACTCAGGGTCATTTCCTTTCTTTCTTTCTTCCTTTTCTTTTTTTTTTTTAATCTCTCAGAATTGGCTTTTCTATTTACTGCCTCTATGCTAAACAAAAATTTATCATCCCTCCCACCTCCCAAGTATACAAAGCCAGCATTTGAGGGGAGAATTGAAAGCACATAGCAAAGGGAAAGAAAAGGACTTCAAAAGCCCAGCCTCAAGTTCCATTCATTCCAAGTTTCTCCCTTGAACTGGCCCTACAGTACTAATTCATGTCTAGGAATCGTTAGGAAAGGTTTTGACACTTAATTGTTGGCAGTTTTGGCTTCAGAATCCTGATAGGAGAAATCTGAATGAACCAGATGGTTGGTAAAAGGCCAGAATTTTAGTCTTGAAGAAATTTCTAGAATGAATTATGAAGCTAAACACCCAAAGTTAGTACTCTGTTCCCTCAGAGAATGCTGCCTTAATGCCAAATAACAGAACTGAACTCTTGACTTTTTTCCCCCTTGTAGTTAACAACTTAAGCCAAGCTTCTGATCAAAAGGAAAGAAATACAACTGCTAAGACTCAGAGAAGTTGTCAGATTGACCGCAAGTCTCTGTGACCTGTGGATCCAAGTGACCTCGGCTTCCAGTGATCAGAGGATGAAAGAGGAAGTAAGTAATATTGGAGCACCTATTGGATGCTAGGTACCTGTCAGGCACTTTACTGACACTTTTTCATTTAATCCCCGCACTAACACCAAGAACTTGACATTTTTATTGACAGGTGAATGATACAGAGAAAGTTAAGATTTATTCATTCGGTCATTTAACAAACATTTATTAATCAATAATGATCTTCCAGGCTTGGTACTGGATGCTGAGGCTACAAGGATGAAATGAAGAGATGCAGCAATTGCATTCGCAGGGTTCACAGTTTAGTGAGGATGATAGCTAAGTGTATTTATTTATAATGTAACCCTAATGTGTTACAGGAGGGGAACACAGGTGCTAAACAGGTATAGGAAATGGACCATTTACCCAACCACTCAACACGCAACTGTTAGACTCTTAAGATACCACTAACCTTTTGGCTTAAGAAACCAGGTAATAATCTAATCAAGAACTTATCCTCCTCCAGATGCATCCTTGGTTAATGTATTACTTAAAATTGACAAAACATGATTGAAAGGTGTGTATTGTTAATATTACCACAAATATGAGTGCTCATATAGGTACAACAAAGTCATACTTCAATGAACATTTGGTATCTGTGAATATCTGGCAGAAATTTCTGTTCTGGTAGAAATGTTCTATATTTGTTCTATATGCGGGCATATGACTAGGAGCACAGGGAAAGTCTCTCTATGTGACTGAGACTGAATTTTCATTTTCCATTAATTCAAAATTTAATTTTAAGAGTCATATGTGGTTAAGAGCTATCATATTTGACAGCATAGTTATAGACAATTTCTACAGAGCATAAAGTGCTCTGAAACTTGTTTCCTTCCCATTCTCATTGGAGAGGTTTGGGTATGGTCTCCCAGTTTAGGAAACCTACAGTAATTATTTCTGCTAGGTAGGGTCAATCAGAGACTCCCCCAGTCTACAGGAGAATTATATTTTGGGGATAGCTCCAAAGAAAATATTAGGTAGCTATGAGAAACCAAGTCCAATCTAGAGTCCAGATAGATTCAACCAGAACGAGACCTGAGTTAGTTTTTATACCAAACTGTTGTTCTGGTATTAGTTAATCTGGAGAAATTCAGTATTGGGCCATTTCAGACAAACAGAATTTCTGATTCTCCTGCAACTTCTCAAATGTGAAGGATGGTTTGGATCCTAAGCCCAGTCAGGGTAGGAAGTAAAAAGGCAGATTCACTATAGTTATCTAGTTACATATATGAAGGTGGATCAGGTTCTTCCAAGATCAGAGTGGTTGCTGTAGGAAACGGCAGGCACATTCACCTGCTTTTGGGTGCTGGTGTCTCTATCACATTTGGTGACCATGTATTGTTGACGTGGTTATTTTGCTAGGAGTCCTAATTAGAGAACAAAGGAAAGGAGAGGTGATTTAAACATTAAAGAAAAGAAGCTGAAGGGCTGGAGTGGTGGCTCAGTGGTTATGGCGCTTGCCTGGCATGCGCAAGTACACAGGTTCAAACCCCAGCACCCACGTATACATCTAAGTGTCGGAGCACCGAAAGCCATGTGAAAAACTCAATAAAAATTGATTCTCTCTCTCACTGTCCTTCTCTCTTTTTAAAAAGAAAAGAAGCTGAAATTTCTTTAGATTCTTTTGCCACAGCATCTTACTTATTATGTGAGCTTGTTTTAGATAAGAAAGTGGTATCTATCAAGAAATAAATTAAATTACTCTGCTAGATATTGAATTATTCAGTAAAACCATTTACTACATTGCTATTGACTTAAACTTCCACTTTTTTGTTTGTCACTTGGCCAGAGAGACATTCTTTTAGCTTTAGACATTTTTCTTAATAACAGGTATAGTTCAAATTCCCTCTTGGATGGCAATGAATTGACTATTCTTCTCTCTGCTTAGGTCTCCTGACTGCTCCCTCCTGTCAGCTACTTGACCTCACACCCCTGTCTGTGAATTGATGCACACTTTTCTAATGTAACTGCAGCTTATTACTAATCAGGCATTACTGACGGATTGCTGCCTCCAGGTCTGGCTGGAACCTGGCATCCACATCAGGAAGCAACATGAATCAGCATCATGAATATCTCTTGCTTTATTATGAAAGAACGGAAAGGAACCAGTCCTTTAAAAATATAATACATGTTGTATTTTAGCATGCTTGGTCGTTGCCAATTATTCTCTTGAAAATTGGTCTTATGCAAACACTATTCAATAGAAAGTTGGCTTAGGGTATGTCTGATATCAGATCATTTCATGAGATAATAGTAATAAAAGTTTCATTTATTGGAAGCCAGTAATGTGGTAAGCATATTTATTGAATACATACATTGTTATATTCAGTTTCTACAATAACTAGTTAAATATTTTTTTCCTGTCTTTCAGGTGAAGAAATAATATTTATGAGTCTTAACAACTTGTGTAAGGTCAAAGTTTAGAAGTCATCCATGTAACTCCTAGAGCCTGTGCTGTTCCATTTTAACGTGCCAGCTTCTGGTGATTCAGGACCCTGGGAGGAGATAGAGATGGGAATGAAAAAATGTCAGGCCGAGAATGCCAACGTGTCTAACTTCTTTGGGTCAGTAGAATGCGATAAAATATCTAACTTTCAAGTATATGTCCCTTAGTTTTGCCTCACACTGTTCAAGGCACACATCAGGTATTTCCTGAATGAAATACATGTTTAAAAATCTATCCTCAAAATATTCATTTGAAATATATTTGAGCAAGTATTATACGCAAACACTGTATTAAGCACCGGAACGCCGGGGAGGAAAAACGTAAAAGTTTCTCCCTTTGTGGGCTTATATTCAGGTAGGGAAAATAGAAATCCATGAGCACAGCAACGAACAGAGTAATTCCAGATGGCATTGAAACATAGGAAGAGAGGAGGACAGTGTGAGGTGACCCAGAGCTCTCAGTGACCAGGAAGGGACAGGCGCACTAATGTACTCAGCGATCAGAGTGTTCTATCAGGTGATGGCCTGTAGCTGAAAGGAGAATTCCCAAGGAACCTTCAAGACCTGTGAGAAGACTTTGCCAAACAAAGGGATCATCTCATTAAGTGCTTAGAACAGAGAGGGAAAGATCAAAGATGCTGGGGTTTGGGTTCAGCAACCGATAGGACATTGACGATTTACTAAACTGGAAGACTTGTAGGAAGCAAATTGTATAGAGGAAAAACTGAGTTTTTTTATCTAACTTCCAAAAAGCATTTCTATAATGCTTATTTCTACCAGATTGAGTTTAAATGCAATGTCTTAATTCTGAATATTTTATATGAAAAGTTGATATATTTAGTGAATCCTTCCAATATTTCCATTCTTTTAAAATTAGTTCTATTTTACCAGTCTTAATAATATCAAAATGGAAATCTTCAGAAAAGTTATTTCTACTTTCTCAGACTCTGTAATATACTTTTAAACTACCAAATTGTATTCCTAAACATACTTTTTGAAGAAATGCTGCATGTAGTAAAAATTCAAGTTTTTGTGGATCTAATCAAAAAGCTGCATAAAAATTTACAGTAAAATTTTCATTTTTTAATGCCCCCATGCTCTTGAACTTAAAGAAGATTATGAATTAGAAATATCTTTTGTTTTAAAAATGTAATGATTTTATAAAGTCAGTTCTGGGGAAATTGATATCATAGTTATTACACATTATTACACTGCAATAATTGCTGTGAAGGTGCAAGGAGAGAAAATTCTCTGCCCTGTTTAGGGAAGGGAATTACATCTCTTAGCTTAGTCTTGGAAAGAAAAAGCATTTCCTTTAGCACCAAAAGTTAGGGCTATGGGAAGGGAATTCCAGGGGAACACAGGTATAAATGCATAAACTGAGAACTCTGCCATCTGACGGGAGAATTTAACTGCTTCCATCTTGAAAGGACAGTAGCAATTCATTCAAAATTCTTCAGATCTGATCTATTTTGATGTTTGTTTCATTTCATAAAAAGTACTCTTGCTCTCCCAGTGTTACCAAACACAGCCCATTTTGCCCATAACAAAGAATACCAATCCTGAAACAAAAAGAGTTTTGCCAAAGAGATTTTACTCACAAGATACCAATCCTGAGAAGGCAGGAGCCCCAAATCTCACATGCACTTCCTAGAGGATAGACGCTAGTAGTATTTATGGGATGAACTGAGGTGGGGTAAAGATGGCTGGAGTACATATCTGAGCAAACAATGTGGCTCTTCGTTCACCGCATGTTCAGGAAATGGCCAAATAAGTGTGATCTGAGGTTAGGGGTTTCAGCCCCCGATATCAAAAGGTTACACACTAGGTGATGCACTGGCTCAGGGGAAGGGTGGTGTTTGCAATCAGTCTGAGAGAGGCAAAAGCAACTTTTGAGTTCCTGAAAAGCTACTTCAGCAATTATGACCACATGTCAGCGATGTTACCAGAGCAAGGCCCGTAGGGGTACACTGCTTAGCTACCTTGCCCCGGAAACTGGTGATAAAAGCAAGCAACCGAAAGCAAAAGAAGTTAGAGACTTTATTCAGGTCTTCCCTCGGTTTCACCAATTTTGAGACAACTTCACAACATCAAAAATAAGAGCAAAATTTTAAATGTGGATTGACTTTTGAAGTCATTATTACTTTAAAACTATTCCAAAGAAATGATTTGAAAATCATAAACATAATTATCTAAGTATTTGGAAGAATAATCATGCATTTGTCAGAGTTCTAATATTTATACAGGCAAAATAACTGGGCAGTTGACTAAAGCTTATATTCTTTAATTAGATATTTTAGTGTCTTAGCACTACTTCTTACAAATATGTAATTTTAGCATAAATGCCTTGTAATTATATTTTTCATCATCTTGGAGATTCTTATAAGTAAAAAGCATATTCTGATGCAAATTAAATTTGAACATAAAATATGTCTCAACTAGTTCTTTGACCTAATGAATTATTCTCTACAGTGCTTAAGAATACTGATTACATTTAAAGATAATTATAAAATCTAAACACATTAAAATGTAAAGGCTATATATCACTTGAGAAGTTATATAGTAAATTTCTGGTTACTAGCCATGTTAATAATTTTCAAAAATTTGTTAATGGTGGTGCTCTAGATAAATTCTACCTTCCCTTCTTTATTAGATTTAGCTGGCAGTCATTGTTTATAACATTTGATGATTTCTCCTCTTAACCCTAATTGGGAAGGCAGTAGATTATGCAAATTATTTAAAAGTCTCCTACTGATTAAACATGCAAATGAAACACCAAGTGTTTATATTCTTTTGTCATTAATCAGCTGATTTCACTCTCCTAAGGTGCAAGCTGACCTGATTGACCTCAACTTCCAAGCATCCAAAGAATCGTTTATGTAATCAATAATGTAGCAAGAAAGCAAATACAGCTTCCTGCGCATTTAGTTTTAAAGCCTGGTGGTTTTCAGTTATCCTTGCAAGGACTCCAGATTCCAACTCCTCGGTATTACATTTGCATCATCTACAGAATCGTTAGAATCATAAGGAAAGCCTAAGGAATGGACTAATCAGTATGCAAAGCAGCAATAGATGAGTTTTCCAGACCCCAGTTTTGAGAAAGAAAACTTGTTGGAAAAGAAAAGAGGGAAGAATTTCAAGTATTGTTTGTTTTCTTTTCTGACTTGGCTTTTCCACACTCCTTTTTCTGAGAAGCCATTTGTGTGTACAAATCACTTCAGTTTATTTTTAAAATCCACATACAGAGAGATGTTGTTTTGTTGTGGTTACATCCCAGTCAGTAGAGGCCCGAAGCCTCCCATTGTGAGAGGAAATGAAGGTTGGCTGGATCTTTAGGAGGCTGCTTAATGCACGTGGCTCCTTTCATTTTGTGCCTATAATAGCTGTGATTCAGTCCCCAGATTATTTCCAAAGGTAGTTTGGTGAGAAATCCTCAGTATTGAGCACAGGAGATGTTCAAGAAGGTGGGTCCCGCAAATAGAACAAAGTTTGCATTTTTATTAACAGGGGAAAGAAGAAAACAATTTATTCTGTCACCTGAAGAAAACCAATCCACTGTGCTGTGGGCGTCCTACACCTAGGAGAACCAAGGCACTCGGATGAGACGACAAATCATCACGATAGATCAGATTCCAAGGCTTCCGAATAAAAATTTTTAAGGTGTACATATCCAGAGAAGACAAATCATTCAGTTTAGTGGCAGACTATGTTCTCCAACAATTTTATGTTTTTATGCTGATAGCAGACTTAACACTTGACTGATGAGAAAGACACTTTCTTCCAAGACTAAACTAAAAGTCCCCTCCGCCTCAATTCCCTTCTCCCAAAAGGCCGAGGGCCCTCCTTTCGGGACCTGTCCGTGGCTCTTATTACACTGCAGTGCTACTTGTAGCAGCCTGGCTTCCAGATTAAATCCCACTGAGCTCCCAAGACTGGAGACCTGAGTAGGTATTTGAGGAACTGAGGAAGTGTGGTCTTCCCATGTGGACCAATTTGGGTTCAGAAAACTGGATCATTCTCCAGGGTTGACTCTCCTCCTCTAAGGATGTGCTTTCTGTCACTTAACACAATTGAGAGGGTAAGCTTGTTGACCCTGAATGGGAATTTGACCACGTTAGCACTAGAGATGTTTCTCAGAAACAGAAAAAAAAGGTAATAACTGAAGAAGTGGGCTGGGGAAGGAAGGGAAAACATTATGAGACAAAAGTAAGTTCAAGTGAAAATGCTTAAATAAACTCACTGTGATGGTTAATTTTAATTGTTAAATTGATTGGTTTCAGAGATGCCTAAGACTAAGAGGCTTCTGGGTGTGTCTGTGAAGGTGTTTCTTGGAATGATCAGCATGTGGGAGAATAAACTGAGGGGGAGGCCCACCCTAAATGTGGGCAGCACAGTCCTATATGTTGGAGGCCTGAATGGAACAAAAAGGTGGAAGAACAAGGAAGTGGTAGCAAACACAGGCCCAATTCTTCTTGAGTGAGGACCTTGCATTACTGCTATGATCAGTGGGGACATCAGACTCTAGCTCTTTCACTCTTTCAAAGGAACTTCTGATTGGCCACTCTCCAGGCCTTCTTCCTGGACTGGGGCTGTATCATTGTTGCCTCCTGTTCTGAGGTTCCACCTTCTTAGACTAAGCAGCTCCTGGTTCCTCCAGCTTTGCAGCCTACAGAGAGCCACTGTGGGCCTATCCAGCTTTCAGTCATGTAAGCCAAGCTAACAAAATATGGTGTTTAAAACCCATACGACACATACTACTCTTGCACCCTGGTCTCTCTAATACCCATATTTAGGTATATTTAAGAATATTTAACAATTTGAAATAAAATTTTAATATAGCAGTTAATGGATAAATAATTTTAAAATATTCCCTCATTCTCTAATAAGCTAAAATATAGGTAACAGAATTGTTTTCCAAGTGATATAGTGTAATGCTCATAGTTCAACAAATTGTTCTGATAAATTTCAAACCATTTTTAGAATTTTAGGAATTACTGGTGCACTCTCTCATTTGAAATTATCTATTGTCAGTAGTTTGCTGAGAAATCCTCAGTATTGAGCACAGGATACCCCTATCTGAACTATATATAATAAGATAGAAATCTTACCTCTTGCCCTATTAAACTAATGATCATTAGGTTCACACTCATATTCTGTGGCTGTCAGAAAAGGGCTGGGTAGGCCAAGTCTAGATCCAGAACCCCATAACTCAAGCCCACTGGCATACTATTATCACCACTATCTGACCTACCTCCCCTTACCACCCTTACCAACGCTGAGCCCCACTCCCCACCCCTGTCACCATCAGGAGATGGGTACACAGATACAAATGCCTCTGGGGCCTCCTGAGACTGCTCTGCAGCTAGTTAGGGTCACCCTCACCTGCAGGAAACACTCCTGGGTCCCAATATGCACTTCCATGCCTGATATTTGGCCTCAATCCAGTAAACCATTTGCCATCTTTTACTGAAACCCTGTATTTCAGCATTTCAATGAGTAAAATCTTTCTTTGCCAGTGGTGCTTCATTTGAACATTAGCCCTGCCTAGAGAGTTCTGTTCTTTGTAGATGACCAAATAATCAAAGTCTTATTTTCTTCAACTAGCCAAGTAACCATCTAGAGCCTTCACCATAATTTCTGGGAACTCGGCTTTGACACTTGTGGACGTAAAGTCAGAAGGTGAATAAATAACTATTTATGCTGTTCAAGTTTTATGAATTAAATAAAAACGAGCACTTAGTACCAATCAAATATATTTCATCGCATTTATTCTTTGTATAAACCCTATTTTCAAGTATTACACCACTTTATAGTTGAGAAAGCTGAAGCACAGAGAAGTTAAATTGCCTAAGGATCAGTACTTAAAATAGAAAATACAGACTTCAAGTCCTCGCTTCAGAATTCAGCCACCATGCTACACAATCTTCCTATTAAGCAAATGACTCTCTAAATGACCAGGCTGGTGTAGTGAAGTGAGTAGAACTTTGGTTTGAATTCTGACTTCCTGACTTACTAGTTGAACCTTTGAAAAGATTTTGTTTTATCACTGTTTCAATCTTTCATCTCCAAATCAGAAGGAACAAAACCTTCTTTGACACAGTTATTATGAGAGTTAAATAATATGATAAACATGTAATGATTACTCTTGTACTTGAAACATAATAATGCCTTGATGAATATCAATTCTGCTTTGTAAAATGCCTCTCATTAGCACTACATGGGCAGGAACCATATCAGGATCATCCTCATAATTATAACAATAACCATAACAGCTAACTGCTAGCCTTCTAACCCTGAGCATGAGGCAGGCACTCTCCTACTCTTTTACTTACATTAATTCATTTGATCCTCTCCATGACCTTCCATGTATATGAGACTAGTGTCATCCCCTTTGTTATAGGTGAGGACAGAGGAGCAAGAAAATCAGGTTACTTTCTCGAAGTCATCCATAGACGCCCTGGAATAAAATTTCAATCAGGCACCCTGGCTCCAGAGTTTGTGCCGTGAACGACTGTTCACTTTTAGTGTCCTAGAGTTTCAATAAATATTTGTAGAAGGAATGTGTAATTCATGAAATTCCACAATTATTATTTCTTATGTTAGCTTTTAGCTTTGATTCCTAAGAAATAAGAAGCTTATGTTTCACTTGAATGATTGGGAATTTGTTTATTGGTCCTGTAAAGATAACAGGTTTTGATAGGAGAGATAAGAATACAAGCAACAACAACAGAGAGTAGCTTGGAAAGAGACTCAGTTAAGAAACTGTACCAAACATGAGACCCCAAACTGGGGTTCAAATTCTATTAGCTTCAAGAGAATCTAAAACTTATCAAGTACTAAAACTCAGATTTAATCTCTTCAATTAGAAAACTATTTTGAATAATGGAAAAAAGGCAACAATGGCATTTCTTTCAAGAATATTTGTCAACATTTTTTGCAAATAGATAAAATACAAAAAAGAAAATAATTTAGTTGCAATTTTTCTTTCTGTCTGGATTATCTCAAGAATATATAAAATATGTAATCTTGGCCTCTTCAGAGGATGAAGTAAGAGGATCATTAAGCTCATTAAGTTTAAGGCCAGCCTTGGTTACTTACTAAAACCCTCTCTCTAAAAAAAAAAAAAAAAACGTTAGGTTCAATCCCCAGTACCACAAAATAGTACATAAAATATAATCAATGAGTGTAAAAATTGTATGTGCATCTTAGAAAAAGAAAGTTCTCTTGGATAAAAAAAAGTTTGAAAAATTCATCTAAGACAGTCCTCTATTTTTAATACTTTATTTGAGTTGCCATTTAGTATTATTTCATTTAGAATTTTTCAGATATCATTGTTATAAGTAAACCATTTGAAAACTGAGACATAATACCAAAGAGCTTAATTCTTAATTATAAAAACACAATGCTTAGTATTACTGTTTAATCTTTATTATTGCTTTTAAGAGTTTACACAAAATATATATGTTCAAAAGAAAATATCTTCAAAGATTTGTAAGAGATGAAACTCTCATTTGATTTATTTTCTCATCTTTGTTAATACTATTTGTGAAATAATTTCATGCAATGAGTTTACTACCGTATTCGCCCACGGTTACTGTGGTAGGAAATTGTGAACTTGACTAGTAGGACACAGGTTTAACTACATATCCTTTAAGGTGGTGAGAATCTCTTTTAGATCTTCATGGTGGCTTAATCGACCAATCGCATAACTACTAACTTATGAAGCTAAAATTCCCACATGAGGTCATTTCAATCCAATGTCTGCAGTATTAATCACAATACATACAGCTAAGTATCAGACTATTCAAAAGATTTTTTTTTGGTCGAGATTTTTGTGTGTGTGTGGAAAAGGAAAGGCTCTGAAGGCTGTTGGGCTCTATGTTCTGGGAACTGAGATGCTGACTCACATCAGCTTTGACACTAATGTTCTACAGCAAATGCTCCTCTTTCATCTAATCTTAAAATCTTGGGTGCAGTATCACCACTTCGTATTTATTTGAGAGTGAACAAAGGAAAAACAAGAATACAACCTATTTTAAACTTAGTAAACATTCTCAAGTGGGGAATTCGGAAGGTATGTAGAAACACAGTAAACTATGTATTAGTAAAATCAAGCACTCTAGGCAGATAAGCGAGGATGAGTCCCTCTTAAATTCCTTATTGTTTAAAGGGTCACTGGAAACATTCAGTGATGTAACACATGTAAACCATTTAGTACAGTTTATGGCAAAGTAAACTAACATAAAGAACAAAAATAAACCAACAGAGGGTCTAAAGTGGTGGCTTGGTGGTTACAGTGCTTGCCAGGCATGCACAAGTACACAGGTTCAAACTCCAGCACCCACAAGTACACAACTGTCAGAGCAATGAAAGCCATGTGGAAAACTCAATACAAATTGATTCTCTTTCTCTCTCTTTCTCTCATTGTCCTTCTCTCTTTAAAAAAAATAAAATAAATAAACCAACAAAAACTTCCCCCAAATCTCTCATTTCCCAGTTGATTGACATTGACATTGAGCAACTCACTTACTTCTCTATGTCTTAATTTAATTCTTCTGTAAAAACAGGAAATATAATATAAATTGTAAAGGGTTATTATGAGAATTTTGAAGCACACGTAAAATTTCTGACATTTACAGTGTTTAATAAATGGTTTGGGGTTAATATTAACCCTCAGTTCTGCTGTATATAGCTAAACTAAACTTCTGATACTAAGTTCATAACCCAAATCCATGTGTAATAAACTTAACTTAGCACAAAACCAAACCAAAAGCCTAATTTAGTAGTAGTACTTCCATTTTCTGCCCACAAATGATACTGCCTACCGTGAACCTCTTCTGCTGCCTGAGTTGAAAATTATTCCTAGCTCAAGTAAATTCTATAAAAGTTAACTTGTTGCAAGGTTTTCTATTAACAATATATGGTATATGTATATAATGTGCTTCATTAAAATTTTATTCTACAATTTTAAAGCAGTTATTAGTAAGGATAAAATATATCAAATATAAATGAGCTTGTATTTGTAAGACAATGACATAGATTTGAATAGAGAAAATAGTTAATCCATTATTTTAGCTTAAATTTGTCATATGCAATCAAACTAGAGTCTCAGCATAGCAGCAAATGTCCATTGTCTAAATGATTTCTTTATATGCACTTTCAATAGTTCCTAATCTTAGAAGAGGTATATACTTTTCTTTTATGGTTCCAACATAATCAAGCCAAACCCTTTATGATTTAAGAAGCAGCTTTCTTATTTGCTTATTATGGATTATCATCTGACCTTTTTGAATTTCCTTTTTTTATTTTTTTCTGAGCTTTTATTAGTGTTACAACAATTTGCATTTTTTGTCCCTTTTTGTCTTTTGTTGGTTTTACTTCCACTCAACACAATAGCATCTTGAAAATGAGAAACTATTTTTTTAAATTTGTTCTTACATTGAACACTATAAGAAACATAAGAAAATACTTTAATTCTGTAAGAAAATTAACTTATAAATATAAACATATGCATATATATAAAATATATATAAATATAAAAGCCCATGTATATTTCCCATTTAAATAAAGAGAAAATAAGTGTACACATTAAGCTGGAATATTTCATTTTTAGTCCCTGTGCTGACACAAGACGGCCACAGTAGATCCAGATCCTTTGTGTCCATCATACAAGAGTGTTTCCAAGGCAGAATATCTACTAGGATTGGAATTTCATTGATTGGTTTGAGCTACATGCTCATCCTTGAAACTGTTATAAAGGGATGGAATTTGCTCTCTGGAATAGGCCTATGTTACAACTCCATTTTTTTAACTGAACCACGTAGTCCATCAAGCTATTGACCAAAGAGTTTGAAAGAGTTGGATCCTAACATCAAAATCAGAAATGATTGCCAGAATGAGGAATAATAACCTTGGGATGGCCAACAATCAATGTTCCCATTGAACACTGACACTGTTTTTAAAATCAGTTAAAGTTTCTCTCCATGACTAGCAGGCCAGTTCCTCAAGAGCTAGATTACCACAAAGCAGTGCTTTGGCAGGTTTCACACTTAAGTTTCTTCTCAACACAGCAGTCAGTGACCTTTTATGAATATATCAGACAATGTCAATCCCAGTATATTTCTAGCTCATGTCTAGCACAAGCTAAATTCGTTATAATGGCCAAAGGATCTTTTGCAGTGTGACCTACCCATTCCCTCTACTCTGTCCTCTTCTCCTGGTATCTCTTTTTCTGGATCTCTGATCTAGTCACACTGGTCTCCTCAGTATTTCTCTGAAGTGTCAGGCCCTCTGAGATAGGCCTCTGTCTGGCATCTGCTTCCCTTAATCAGGCATGAGCTCACTCCTCTTCTCTCAGGTATTTACTCAAGTTCATCTCCGTAAATCCTTCCCAGGCCAGCCTATGTCAGTTGTATCCTCCCTTTGGACAAATTCCTGTTCCCCCTTATCTGTTTGTTGTTTCTCCACAGCATCATCTAAAATTCCTAGGCTAATTATTAGTATTATTTTTTGCTCTCATCACTAGAGTAGAAGTACTAGGACATCAGAGGATTTGGATTTTTTTCTTTGTGACTGTATTGTTAATACTGTAGGTCCTCAATAAACACACACTGAAAATAAATGATTGCACTTCTCTTCTTCTTCACCCTCCAGGAAGGGGTGCACACCCGCTCTGTATTTCAGTAACTTTCTCCATCATTCTGGCTCCATCCTGGGAGTTACTGATTACTGATCACTCAGTTCCCTGATTACTGGTACAGAGAATGTGCTCAGTAAATAAGCAAATAAAGGTGTGTAGATAATGAATGTCTTGAGTATGCATCAACAGTGAATGTTCGGAGAGCTTTCTTACATCGTGTCAAATCATCAGTTATCCAGAGAGAAAAACAGGTTCACATGAAATTGAATTTTTGTTATGTCAATTTTGGGGCTATTATATCACCCCACACATGAGCAGTTATGTGTATGCCCCGATGAACCTAAATCTAACCACATCCTCAAATTTTCTTCAGCCATTTGTGGTTTCTTTTTGTCTTACAAGGCCCTTGCCCTATTACCCTCAGCCCCCAACATACACATCCAGACTCGGTGTGTCATCAAACAGAGCACATTACAGCAATAGATTCATTAACACAAGCATACTGGCAGGAATTTAGAAGACTTCCGTTAGTCTCACAAAACCTTCTATGGAATAGAATGAGAGGCAGATCCTGCACTAAGCCAGCAGGAGTGGGAGGGAGGAGGTCATGTGGCTGCGCAGCTCCTGGGGCTTGCTTTGGCCCCAGCACAGTAAGGTGGGCCTGCCAGCACGACTCAATTTGAAGCCCCCTCAGAAACCTTGGCCAGCTTTACTTCCTGCCCCAGTCAGACTTGGCTCAACAACTGAACAGGCCAAAGCCTGCTGAAGAGCCCATTAGCAGACTCAACTACGAGGAGCTGAGGGAAGAGAAAGGAAATAAGGCAAGAACTGAAACCTTCTGCTAAAACATCAATTCCCTATAAATGTCATCCTTTATCAACAAAGCGCCCATTGAAGACCTGTGAAAGGTTTGACATACTAACAGACCCAGAATAATGTCGAAGTTCTGATAATTATGAACCTAAAAATATTAGAGTATCAAATTTTCCAAAAAAGAGGGGCCCAAATAATCTGATATAAGTCGTTTAGTCTTTTAAGACTATAAATGAGTAGTTTGAATATATTTGTTTGGATATTTTACTTAATTTTTTAGAGGAAAATATACTGTTATAATTGCCAAGTTAATTTGGAAAAAGGCCAAATACATATGGAAATACGCTGAGAAAATCATTAGCCTTCAGTTCTGGATTTTAGACCTAACCTTGGTAAATATTGACTTCAAATATTTGATATTTGAGTCATGGTGATACTTCCTAAATTTCATGAACACTAATAATTATACCAGTCATTAAATTAAGTGCTTCATATATACCAATTATATATATACATATATATGTGTGTGTGTGTATATATATATATATATATATATTTGTAGAGAATTCACTATTCACTTTATCCTCATTACAGATCTATAATTTAAGTATTACCATTATTTACATTTATACAGCTAAGAAAATAGAGGCCTGGGCAATTGAAGTGACTGTCCTCTGTCACACAGCTAGCAACTTGCACAACCAGGATTTAAACCCACCTCATGTGCTTCCTGAGACCATAAAAGCCATCTCACTTTACTTCTTCTCAGTAAATACCATTCTTAGCAATCACTGAGTCCTAGCAGACTGATAATTCCTGGATTGGAAATAGAGGCTCCTGGTTAAACATTCATGGTACATGTTCCATCCTTTAAAAGGAGCTTCATATGACACGTTTCCAGCAGCTGGAAGTGTGTTGACCCAAATTGCCATTCTTGGCCTTGGCTCTTACTCATACTTCTGATTATAGACAACATTTACTCTATTTCGCTCTTGGATCCTACTGTCATATCAGAAAAGTGGCATTGCTTGGCACTTCTTATGCGTCTGACTATATTTAGGACTTGCTGTTCTTGGTGTAACCTGGCATTGGCCCTGGTTTGCATTGTACTCTGCTCTGCAGCTGAAGTACAACAGGCTGGAGGCCTAGAATTGATTTGAATATTAACAGCTCCATTTTCAAGTGCACCATGTGCTTGTGTCAGGAACCCCAATTGGTCATAGCCCAATTTCCCCCAGTGGGCTATGACAAGATTGCTTTTCTTTAGAAACATTCCAAATGGAGACTTTATAACATTTTCTCAGAATGATTGAGAATGCATCTGTAGGGCATTTTTGCATTTTCTGAAAAAGTTATAATTCTGTACCAGACATTTTCCACACACAGCATGATAAATGTTATGCTCTGGCCTTTCAACTGAGTTAAATGTATTCAGATGCTACAACCAAATGTCCATCTTAAACCAACTAGTGCATGTGGGAGGAGATTGTGTAGCTAAGCTACTCTTCTCAACCTTTTTTTATTTTTTATGCCCAGCGGTGATTTCATGAGCAATAGCACACTACATTACTAAGGGAGATCTCTCTCCAGACTTAGCTGAAAACTTAAAAGACAATTAAGAACTTGCTTTTGGAATAAATTCAGTAATATTTGTTAAGTATAAATTAGGCGATATGTAGTGGGATATGATATAAGGATATAAGAACAAATAATAACAACCATGGTTAATATTTTTTACCTCTTTCTATCTAACATTTATGCTAAGCACTAAAAGTTTATTTCATTTAATTGTAACAACATGGATAAGATAAATCTATTATTCTCATTGTATAGATGAGGAGACTGAGGCACAGTAACTTGTCTGAAGTCACGTGGCTAATATTTGGAAAAGCTGAATTCTAATTCTGACTTCAGTCTGAACCCAGAGTCCTCAACTGGAACCATTCGCAGCCAATATGTTTATAGAATAAATCAAGCAGGCATGTAAATGAATCAGTTTAATATTGTTTACTTACGCTTGATCAGTATGCTTCATAGGTCCCACTTTGGTAGATCCTCTTCCACTCCAGCAGTGTGGCAGGGGTCCAGTGGTCAGCAGATGGTGTGGTACTTCACACTGAGCAACACTGGCTTTCCTCCCTGGTTGCTACAACACAAGAGAACTGAGAGAAACATCCTGCCCATGACTATGTGATCGTGAGCTTTGTATAATTTCTGCTGACTAAAGCCATAAAGCAGAAGGAAAAATAGCTGTTTTCCCCTTGAAAGGCTGAAGTGTGGAGTCCCATGCTAGTTTCCTTCCCATCAGTGTTTCACCATTAAAGGTTCACAGCAGAGTGTTGTCTTCATGCTTTAAAAATTCTTCCGTAGAGACAGGTAACTACTGATTACCAGAAAATACTGTCCTTCATGAGCACTGCTTTTATTCCTTTTCAGTTCTTAGAGCTGTTATCAAAAGAGTAAAAGTCTGCATCAAAAAATAAATCTTGTTGGCCCTGCTATGAAGTTTAGACCTTTATATTCCATTCAAGCGCTCCAAGTCCTGCTATGGTTTCTTACCAAGGTACCACACTGAATCTAACTTTTCAGAGACTCTCCTAGACCAAACCTGAATCAGACTCCCTCATCTGAGCCCCCTTTTTGACTGAGTTTGGGCTTGGGCTGTGATCATGGGCTGTTTTTAGCAAGGATGCTATTGTATCAGTTTACCAATATCTCCCATCCTTAATACGTAATCACCCTGCCTGCCTCTGGTAAGACTTTTGTCAAGTCAGCACAGCAGGAATCCCCATAGCCTTATTCTGTCCTAATTTACCATGTACTCACTCCTACCCTGCTCCTTGACTATAAATCACCATTGTCTTCATCATATTTAGAATCAAGCCTAATTTCACTACCCTACTGTAGAAACTTCCATTGCAGCACTCCCTTATGAATGAAGTCTTCTTTACCATCTTTAATAAGCATTATGAAAATTTTTCTTTTAATACCTTTAATGTCCTTCTGCTGTTTTTGAAATCAGCTGCTCTTGTAAATTGTAGTTTAATCATGACATATGTGCCATGTATTCCTGCAGAAATTAGACCTTATACCGTTACTCTTTCCAATCTTCATGAAAACCAGCCAATGAATTTTTTAAAATATTGAATTATATTTAGTTAAGTTGCTTAAAAATTTTTATAAATACATGGCCTGAAATTGTCAAGTCTCAGAGTGAAATGTGCAAATGAACTCCCGATATTTTTCAGTTTTCTTTGATAGAGATGTAATACTCAATAATGCAGGAGGAAATCAGTCTATTAAGTAGACTCAAAGCAAATGATTTCAGCAGGTTGAATTTTAAAAAAGACATAAGAAATGAATGATGATCAGGAACTCTTTGGACTCAGATCAAATTATAAGCTCATTCCATTTTTCTTAAATAAAACATGACATTGAAAGAAAGTAGTTGTAATATTTCCAGTTAAAAAATTTCACATATTAAAGATGTCATTTTGCTGGACACACAGGAGTACAACTGTAAACCCAGTGACTGGCTAGGCAAGAGGATCTCTTGCAAATTAGCAAGTTCTTAAGCAACTTAGCTAGACCTTTTTTCAAAATTCAAACACATAAATAAATAAGGGCTGGGGGTGTAATGGTGTAGTTCAGAGTAAAGTGTCCATTGGTTTAATCCTGAGTACACTCCTCCAAAAAACTTTGCTTTGAAAGGTTGTATTTCTTAAAAGGTGAGGAGGCATACTGTAAATATATAGAAAATACTATTTACTACTGTTACAGTGGATTTTCATTGTTTTTTTAACTTTCTAAAAATGTGTATTGGTAGGTCAAAACCAGATGAACTAGACCCAGAGGACAGATCCAAATAGATGAATTGTTAATATTCCATCCTGCTGTCTTTATTTGATAATTCAGATAACTCATACAAGTATACTAAACCACATTTAAATTATTAACCATGGTTAATAAGATGATGAGATAAACAGGATGTGTTAGTTGCTGTTCTAAAAGATCTCTCTCCAGACTTAGCTGAAAACTTAGAAGACAATTAAGAACTTGCTTAACTCACCTAGGATTTCTGGAGGTTAGCTTTTGAGACTTCAGGATTCCCTTCTTTTCCTCATCTTTCACTTCCATCAAGAACTTCAATGATAGGAACAACTCATTCTATTTAAACTCTATCTAAAGTCTCCCTTTAGCATAAGTTATACAGGATTTTATTTTATATTTTAGGGAATTTAGCAGATTTCCTCCAGGGAAGCAGAGGACCAAGCAGAAAATTCCAAAAATTTGGGGCATACAAGTTTCTTTGATATAAATCTCTAGATTTATGAAATAAATCAAGCACAGAATATAAAGAATAATAAAATTAGTACCCTGTATACATAACCCAATTTTATCAAATATTGGCATTTTTGCTATAATTTTTAAAAATCCTTTTAAAATGAAGCATTTCAAATTGTTGAAACCCCAGTGTACCCCTTCTTCATTTAGATGTAACCACTGTCTCAAGTTTATACTTATTATGTCTATAAAAATTTTTATGCTTTCATCACAATTAACAATATATTTACATATTAAAATATATAATTAGAATATAATACATTTTCATCATTTAACAGTATACTATTTTTATATTTTTTTAAAATCTACATAATTTTGGCACATTTAAAACAGTTGTATGCTGTATATGTGATTTTAGTTGGTATTTTTAAGTTTTATATTGTTTTACATTCATTTTCTCCACTGATGGGCATTTAAGTTGTTTCCAACTTTTTTATGATTATAAATAGTGAGGTTTTGGTGCTCTCAGATGGAACAGAAACATTTTTACCTAACATCAACATCAAACAAGGCCATCTGTGACTATGATAGATCAGGACAAAAAGCAGGAATTCTAATGATTTGATTACTAAAAGGAACAATGAGCTAAAAGAAGATATAATGAAGGGACTAAGTGAGAAAACTTAAGAGATAAAAAACTCTATTATCAAAGAAATAGACATACTGAAAAAGGAAATAACAAAGCTAAAATGTGCAGTAAATGACATGAGAGGAATCACAGAAGAATATAGACTGACCTTTATAGAAAACAGAACCTCAGCTCTTGAAGAAAGAACTTCTGACAATCAGGACAGGCTGAGCAAGCTAGAGTGCACAGATGACAAAAAATGAAAAAAAAACTCACAGAACACGAACAGGATTTTTAAAATGTCTGGGATGAAAAGAGAAGAGATAATCTAAGAATAATTGGGACAAAGGAAGAAATTGAAACACAAACAAATGGGATACAGAACATTCTCAAGGAAATTGCTAAAGAAAATTTTGCCCATATGAAAATAGAGTCAGACATTCTCATCCAGGAAGCTTATAGGACACCCAACAGGTCTAATCAAATGAGAAGCTCACAAAAATACATCATATTCAAAATGTACAACAGGGAAATCAAGGAAAGAATATTGAAAGTGGCAAGGGAGAAATGCCAAATCACATTCAGAGGCAAACCAATCAGAATCACATCTGGCTTTTCAGTTCAGACTCTGAAGTGAGAAGATCATGGAAGCAGATCTTTCAATGCCAGAATGAACACAACATGCAGCCAAGAACACTATACCCAGCAAAACTCAGCTTCAAATTTGAGGGGGAAATAAGAACTTTTCATGATAAGAACAAACTTGCAACATTTGTGAACAGAAAGCCAGTATTACAAAGAATTCTCAAAGATAAACTCCAGATAGAAGTACAAGTTAATATTCCTCAAAAGCCACAAACAGAGGAAATTCAATAAAGGTACATGTTATCAATAGACAACTAAGACAACGCAGAATTTACTAATGAAACACAATGAATATGAACCACAACCACATTAACAATTCTAACACTGAATGTGAATGGTCTCAATATACCAGTCAATGCAGATTGGATCAAACACCAAAATCCAAAAATATGCTGCTTACAGAAAACCCACCTTACAGCCAGTGACACCCACAGATTAATTTGAAAGGATGAAAAAAAATCTACCAAGCATACAGCCCAAGAAAGCAAATTGGAGTTCCAATTCTTATATCTATCAAAGTGGATTTCAAACAAATTAATCAAAAGAGATAAAGAAGGCCACTAGATCCTAGTAAAGGGAACAATATAATAGGAAGAAATAACTATAGTAAATATACACTCTCCAAACATCAATGCTCCCAAGTATGCAGAAAAAATACTCCAAGATATAAAACCACTTGCAGACCTCAACACAATAATACTGGGAGACTTTAACACTCCTCTGTCACCAATAGACAGATCATCAAAGCAAAGAAACAAAAAAGAGATCTCCAGTCTAAACAACACCATAAATCAAACAGACTTAACAGACATCTACAGAATATTCCACCCCAAATTGGCAGAGTATACCTTCTCAGCAACACATGGATCCTTCTCCAAAATAGATCATATTCTAGTTGCAAAGGAAATCTCAACAAATATTAAAAAGTAGATATTATTTCATTTATCCTACCAGATCATGATGCTATGACCCTAGTAATTAATAGCAAAAACTATGGCACAAAACACACATATATGTGGAGATTGAATAACACCCTATTAAATGAAGAATGGATCCAAGAAGAGTGAGAACACTAATTAAGGAATTCTTGGAAGAGAATGAGAATGAAGACACAACATTTCAAAAGCTCTGGGACAGCATGAAAGCATTCTTAAGGGGAAAATTTATTGGACTGAGTGTCCCCATTAAGAATCAGGAGAGATCCCTAACAAATAAGCTTATGCTCCAACTCAAATCTCTACCAAAAGAAGGACATTGTAATCCCAAAGCCAGAAGAAGACAGGAAATAATTAAGATCAAAGCTGAAATCAATGAAATTGAGAACAACAACAACAACAAAATAAAAAGAATTAACAAAATAAAGAGCTAGTTTATAAAAAAAATAAATAAAATTGACAGACCCCCAGCTAATCCAACTAAAAGAAGGAGAGAATCAAAGCAAATCAACAAAATCACCAATGAAAAGGGGGTAATCACCACTGACCCCCTTGAAATCAAAAAGATTGTCAGAACATATTTTGAAAAACTATACTCCTCTAATCTGGATGACATGGAAAAATTTCTAGACACATACAACATCCCCAAATTGAAACAGGCTGACATTGAAATCCTAAACAGCCCAATAACAGGCACCAAAATCCATACAGCAATTAAAAGTCTTCCAAAGAAGAAAAGCCCAGGATCTGAAGGATTCTCTGCGGAGTTTTACCACACCTTTGAAGAAGAGCTAATACCTCTACTTATTAAGCTATTCCAAGAAACTGAAAAACGGAAAAAGAGGGAACTCTCCCAAACACTTTTTATGAAGCAACCATAACACTGATAGCAGAACCAAACAAAGACACATAGAAAAAAACAAAAAACTACAGACCAATATCCCTCATGAATATCAATGCAAACCGCATTCAAAAACACATCAAGAAAATAATTCATGATCAAGTGGGCTTCATTCCAGGTACACAAGGCTGGTTCAACATACGCAAATCAGTAAATGTGATCCATCACTTAAAGAGAATTAAGGACAAAAACCATATGATCATCTCAAGAGATGCAGAAAAGGTCTTCAATAAAATCCAGCACTCATTTATGCTCAAAACTCTAGAGAAAATAGGGATCAAAGGAACTTATTTTAACTTTGTAAAGGCCATACATGCCCTCAGTTAGTATACTTAATACTAAATAGAGTGACACAGCAAAATCAATGTTCATATCATCTCAATTTACAATAGCTAAATTATGGAATCAACCCAGATAACCCTCATTGCATGAATGGATCCAAAAGCTGTGAGATACACATGCACGCAGATGTGCGCACACACACAAAATGGAGTTTTACTCAGCTTTTAGAAACAACAATAATGTGGCCATTAAAGGTAAATGGATGGCAATGGAAGAAATCATGGTGAATAAAGTTAGCCAAACCTAGAGACTCAAAGGTCAAATGATTTCCCTCATTTGTGGAGGCTGGAGCAAAACCCAGACTTGGATGAAAGGTAGTCAAGCTCATGTATTAGACCCACCAAAGGCATAGCAACACATAATCTAGGGGAACCACAGATGTGTAGTGGGGAGGTGGCAGGGGAGAGGTAAGGGCATGGGAGAGGAAGGAAAGATAGGGCGAGATCCTTGAGACAATCAACAATGTAGCATAATCTTTACCCTCCCTAGAAGTCAAATAACACTATACAATCATTTAATTCTGGAAAATTCACAAATATATATATATATATATATATATATATATATATATATATATATCTCAACATTTATATCTGCTATAAGGTCATAATATAGAAAAATCAAGAGACTGGAATGTGGGTGATGTGGGTGTAACTATGATGTAGGATCAAATTCATTGTTACTTTACATGAATTTATGATTGTACAGTAACTCAACACCTTAATGAAAAGAAAAATAAAAAAATATATAAGATGATCAGAGAGTTTTTCAACTCTCTGTTTCACTTTTTGCATTTATTTTCGTGAACTTCCTATTCATGTAGTTTGTGGGTTTTTTTTCATTTTGTTATATATTTATCAGGGTTCTTCCCACATGCTGTAAATATTCCTCAAACCTGCAAATTTTCTGAAAATTTGTATTTATATATTTTTATTGATTTTTTAATGATTTGCGATTCTTGCACCCTAAGAAATTCTCCCCTATTTAAAGGGAATAAATGCATATACTTTTCTGTTTTTTTCTCCCATTTCTATTTTTTTATTTGAAAAATGTTAGTTGTATATATTCCATTTATACGGAAACACTCTGATTTTTTAATCATTTTTTTTAAAGAGAGAGGGATAGTGAGAGAGAGAGAAAAAAAAAGAAAATCAATTTTATTTAGTTTTGATGCTGCTTTTGTTACTCAGACACTTTGGAGTTCGAACTTGCATCCTCACACATGCCAGACAAGCGCTATAACGGCTGAGCCACTGCTTCCGCCCCCACTGTGATGTTTTGACGTATGTTTCCTATTTCTATTCTATTTGTAATTTTGAAGTTTTGCTTTTCTGTGCTTTGTCCACTCACATTGTTGAATATTTTCCTAACCAGACAGTGTTAAACTTTACTGGACAGCGCATCTTTGCCCTACCCATTTATGAAGTTATTTCTGACAAATACAAAGTTTCCAAAGATGCACCAGTGTGGTTCTTGATTCCATTCTGTCCCATTCTTTTATCTTTCCCCACACCAATATGCAATGTTTTGATTTAATTATTGTGCCCTACTCCTTCAAAACACTTATCATGTAATTACATGAGCTTGTCTATAATGTCTAACTTCCTCATTAGACCAAGCTCCACGTAGAAATTTCAGCATTCTGCAAGGGATCTAATGCACAGCGCACTCAATACCTATCTATTGACTGACAGGATGAATGAATAGGAGAATAAATTAACATTTATTAGAATATAGAATGATCCGAAGTCAAACGACCTGTCTTTAGCCGCCCTGTGGCCTCCCTGCATAAGAAGTCACTACTTTCTGATTGGGATGTGTTATTGGGATTCTAGAAGTCTTCTCTATTTACTCTTCCTGTTGGGGTTGCTCCTTAGAAGAAAGAGTGGCCAGTTTGTTTTTACTGCTTCACTTTGATCTCATCACACCTGTATAAATACTTTAAAATTTTCACTTAAACGAACATTTTCTTACTTCTTTTATTGCACACTCTTCAATTTATTCCTCAGTATTTACATCACGCTTTTCCTTTCTTTTACAATAATAATTGTAGGAGTAAGTGTGTATCTCGTGAGTACCATGGGCCAGACTCTGATTTGTGAGTCCTTTATGTATGTTAGCTCATCCAGCCCTCAGCCCTTGGGGCGTGCACTCTTATTAAAGCTGTTTAAAAACGAGGAGACCAACACACTGAGTTTACACAGCTCACCTAAAGTCACTTGGAGACTACTTCAGTGTCTGTATTTATATCTTATTTTATATAGACATTTCTAATTTGAAATGCATTTCGGATAATATTATTTATATAAAGGAAATCGATTCTGTAAGGAGGATAGCCAGGGTTATGTCTTGCGTGTTAGAAACTACAAGCCTGCCCTCTTCAAGTCTGGCTTGAAATCCTTAGGGCAGAAAGATCCTACCTCTGTCAGGATCTATCTTCTGTAACAGAAAGTATCACACATACTGATTCTGCTTTCTTCTCTGAATTATCTGAATTATCTGCTTCCTTTCCAGTGTTCAATCGGCTGGTTTCCGTTTGCATCATCTGGGCTGTTTTGGCAAGTGAAATTAGGAAAGGATCACAAGCACCCTGACCACTCCAGCCACCTTGCCGCCCTTAGTTCAGCTTTTAAACTCTTTCTGAAGAAAACCCTTGTTCAGCCTGATGTTAATGTCTTTGTAGCCAGGAAAGCTGGATTTGGAGTTAGTCGGTTTGGTTTGTATCCAATTATTCCCTGTTTCCAAGCATACAGCCACTTAAAGGCAAAGTTTTTAATAACTGTATTTACTGATTATAAAAGTGGTTCATATTCATTAGAGAAAACTGGGGAACATATACTAGTATAATGAATGAAATAAAAATAAACATATCTCCTAATTCATTAAAATGGGGAACTTCTTGAATCTGATTGACCTGTGATTTCTCAAAAGTGTTTAATAATGAAACCAAGAATGTGTCCAACATTACTTCATCTGATCTCACTAATTATCACTTCATAAGTGGCTTTCCCAGGATCACTCAGACACTTTGGATATACTTTTCCTTTTCCAGGGCAAATTTTTGGCTCCAAAAGTATTGTCAAACTTGTAATTTTTTGAACATATTCACATATCCTCTTTACTCATTTTTTTCTTCAGAAACAGGGATTGTTTCAGCCATTCTGTACCAACTTTAAAAGTCAGCAATTCCAAACCTGGTTTGTCTGTATTTTTCCTCGTTTTGTTTGTGCAAGTAAGATTTTAAGAATGCATGTGGGTTTTGAAACCCCTGCTGTGCCAGCCACGATTTCCCATAAAAGGGGGAACATTTATTTGTGTATATGAAGTCCTGGACAGAAGTACTTGGTCAGACGTGAGACAGATGTATGTATGCACAGCTGTTTGTGTTTAAGGACAGAATACAGACATAAATAAGGTTAAATATTCTTGGTTTGGTGCTAGAATATTTTCATATACTATATTCAAAGGAATATCTGTCATAACTGAAAACAAGGAGAAATTTATCAGAAACAGAGCACAGAGCCCTTCTCCTGAGCCAGGATAAACAAAACCAATATGGGCCTATCAAACTATGGTCTTGTAAAATAAACTTCATTGTACAAAAGGAAACCACCTTATTTATTCACACAGATATTGTCAGATATTTTCTTGAAGTCATATAGTACCGTCTTCTGTAAAAATTAAGGGACAGAAGAAGATCTTTCTGGCTTATCTGTCAGGATCAGAATTGCTATTGTATTTAAAGCTAATAACACTAGAAAAGAATGTTTTGTGAAGAATGCCATTGCTGTCTCCACTATTCAGGTCCCTTCCTTAGCTGAGACAGACTAGCAACCTGCTTTCTTTTTTATGCAAAAAGTTTATATTTAAACAATATTGCTATTTCTCCAGTATGTTTCAATGACAAAATGGTTCCCAGAAAGATGTTGTTCCCTGCAAAATGATAAAATCACAGAATAAAATATTACGAATCTAAGACACAAGGTTAGAGGGATTTCTAGAGAAAGCCTTGGAATTTGTTTGATGGCTGTAATGATCCAGAACTTTGATAAGTGTCTCAGGGAAAAGACTGACAGGGATGTTGCTGATTCCTGTATTTATTTTTATTCTATTAAGCCCAGTCCAATTCAGACGTCATTCACAGGGCTGGAGCTGTGGCTCAGAGGTTGGAGTTCTTGTCTGGAATGTGTGAGTACCTGGGTTCAAACCCCAGCAATACATACACAAATAAGTGTCAGAGAAACAAAGGCCAGATGAAAAACTAAATAAAGTTGATTCTCTCTTTCCTCTCTCTTAAAAAAAATAAAGTTATTCATATGCATTATCTGGATAAAACAATTTATTTGTAATCAGAATTCATTCAAATAAAACTTTCTAATGGAAGTTACGTTTAACATTAATTTGCACACTTTTTCTGCCAGGATTTTCACATAGCCCCTCCTCTCCCTCTTCTCAGGTCTTTCCTTGAGAAACATTCCTTTAAAAGTTCAGAGCACGCTTTCAAAGTAACTACCCACTTTGTTTAGAAGGTACTCTTGTTTTGATGAGAATCCTAAAACAACTCCTTTAAAGGATTTGTTTAAAAGAATCTAAGGCATGGTGATATCCATAAGACTGAAATGCTACACTTTATTTACGTTAAGTTTGGACTTTGAAGAAGTGTTTTATTTTGTTTTGTTTTCAACCCAATAAATCATATTGAGAATCACGGGTGACTTACAATGTTCAAGATCCAAAGAAGACAACTAAGAAAAGTCTATTCTTTTAACCTTGACTCCGTAACTTAGCAATTATTGAAATCATATGATGAAAACAGATAATTACCAAATAGAATTGCCCTGGAAATAAAATATTCTATATTATGTCTAAAAGTAGATGTAACTGGCTAAGGTTTAATAGGTTTCAAAAATTGTAAAAACTCTTTAACAACAGAAAAGTGCAACATTTATTTCTTTAGTATAATTTTTAGAATTACATATTTGTGTATTATGCATGGGAAGAAATCTAAAGGAAAACAACAGAATGCAATGAAAAGTACTCCTTCTGTATTTTACATTTAATTCTGCAACTCTTTCTTTCAACGTTATATACCTGAGATTTATAGATGCTGATTTTGAGTTATCTTCATGGCTGGACTAAGAAGTGAGAATCTAAAATGTACTTGTGCATTCTAAAAAGAATACATGCTGTGTAAATAACCAAACGTTTCCCTCCAAAAATTGCATGAAGCTACAAAAGCTCTTCAAAAGTGCGCCACGTTGCAGAACTACCAAATTGAACTTCACTTTTGCCCACTTTTCCAGCAGACACGTGATCACTTAGCAGGAAATCTCCTCAAGAATGAACAAATAGGTTGACATATAATACTGCCTGACATGCACATTCCCGATGTAGATTCTGAACAACCGCCACTATTCATCAGAGCAATTTACAAAGAAAAGTTTTCTTCAACAAAATGATTGTTTTAAGCAAAAAAGAAAAAGTGACTTAAAAAATGCATACTCAGTGATACTGTTAATAGTTGGAATCAAATATATAGGTAATACTAAATTTAATCATTGAAATGCTGCCTGACACTCAAAATCTAATGAACTTATCTTGATTTTTGTGAAAGATTATGTCTGATATCACATTTTAAAAAAAGGAATAGTGCTTAAAATTTCCTAAATGGGTTGTAAAATTTACAACCACAAGAGGGAGCTTTTTTATGAAAAGGTCCACAGATTCACGTGCCTTGTTCCTAAATTACAAACAAGATAGTTTTAAAAAAGAAGAAGAAAATGGATAGACAGAATGTGAAGTGTTGAATTAGCTGCTGTACATGGAAAATTAATGTGCTGATTCAAAACATTTATACATTGTCAATTTCAACCCAATATATTTGTTAACCAGGCTTTTGGCTCTTTTTAACTACAACATAGTACCAACAGTGCCAATAACAATAAAAACTGCATTCTTTGAGCTTTTAATATACATCAGGCACTACATGGAGAAGATTGCATTATAGAATGAATACAGTATGATTTTCTTGGTTACGTGGTGGGGCAGGATTTTGTGGGGATTCGCTTGTTGTTTGTTTTATGTTTCTGTTGCTCCAGCTCATCGTTTGGAAAATTAAAGTTCAAAGAAGTAAGGAAAATTTTCCAACATTACTGAACTAACAAATGGCAGATCTAAACCTAGACCTAAATAATTCTAATGTAAGTTTGCTAAATATAGCAAATAAAGGTGCAAGATACCCAGTTATTTTGAATTTCAGACCAACAACAAATAATTGTTTAGTGTATGTCCTGTGGAATATTTGAGACACACATATACTAAGCAGTTGTTTGTGATTTCTTGTGATTGTGTGTTTTAACTGCCAACCCTGCTCTATAACTGATCCAGAGTTTCAAGTTTCTGCTAAAGCCAGTAAGGCCTACTGGCATAAGCAGGGACAGCATCTCCTTTGCTTTTTTGGCTAAGCGAAGATCAGTGGTAACTGTCTAGCGGCATCTTCAGCAGTTTTCAGTCGTTCAGTGGTGCTTCAACCTGTGAATGTAAATATCATCTGGGTTGTCCATTGAAAATGCAAACTCCCTGCAAGACTCTTTAGTGAGGCTTAGAAGTGTGCATTTAAACAAAACTCCAGATGTTTCTCATGTAGGTGGTCCTGGCCTAGTCCCTGCAAAATAGTGAAATAGCTGGCCTACTCAAGAACAATATAATGGCTGGGCTCAGTGGCACATGCCTGTAATCCCAGTGACTTGGGAGGCTGAGGCAGGAGGATCGAGAGTTCAAAGCCAACCTCAGCAGCTTAGCAAGGCCCTACACAGCTTAGTGAGACCCTGCCTCAAAATGAAATATAAAAAGGGCTAGCGATGTGACTCAGTGGTTATGCACCCCTGGGTTCAAACCCTGGTTTAAAAAAACAACAACAATGAAGTGCCATCAGAAAAAAATGCTAGAAAATTATCTTAGGGACTATGTGAGGTTTGATGCTATCTGGAAAAATATAAACCAAGGAGGATCCAACTGAACTTTATGTGGCTGTGACCCAGATTTCAATAATATCAAAAAGCAGGGAGACCAATTAAACTCTATGCACATTCAATAATCTATTCCTCCTCTTCTGGACGATAGCCATGGGAAATAACAGCCAGTGTTCCTAAACATGCTATATACATTAAACGTTAATATTACCTTTCTCTCTGCTAAGTCACTCACTTCCAATGTAAATAGTCAGGTTGGCCATTCAAGGTACAGGTGATATAATCATTTTTATCTTCTTCCAAGCTTTACATTATCTTATTGATCTTTACAACCTTCCTATAGACTAAAAAATTAAAAATAGAATTAGTTTAAGTAAATCAGTAAAAACTAAACGTTTTTCTCCTAAATGTTTCAAAAGAGTTCAGATCCTAAGGAACCTTAGAGTGATATAATTAGGTCACTTTGTGATCTTCATCCCTCCACACTTTTTTGAACATTATGTAGCCAGTTTAGTCTCACATTCTTAAGTCTTACTCTATGCTTCTTCTTTTTAAACATACCCAATACTTAAAATCTTATTTCAGTAAAGAAATGGTTGATTTAAAAAAAAAAAGAACTACCAGAAACTTACCATTGCCTCTAATTTGCTGTTGTATGCCTCACAGGTAGGACTAAAGCAGGCCGTACTCAGATAAGAACTGGCAGGTCTTTAAATGAACTGTATTTCATATATACCCAAACGATTATCCCAGTTTCAGTTTGTATGCTGAAAGGCAACATTTTTAAAATAAGTTTAGACCTGTACTAAATCTCAGAGCCTTGCCTCCAGTAAAAAAGCTTAGTGACTCTCAGGGGGATTGTTAGGTATGAATTATTTCCTAGCCACAGTGAACCCTGAAACCTTTCTCTGAGGATCCTGCTATAGATGGGCCTGATAATCCATGCAATAAATATATATATATACACATATGAATGTATATACACACACACATACATATATATAAACACACATATGTGCACATGCATGTGCGTGTGCAAGTACACACATGCACACACCTAGAATGATCTTTATTTCAACATGCTCTGAACTGATGGAGCGAGAGTGCCTGTACATCTCTCTTTCATAACTTACAACAAGAATACTGTGAAGCCATTCCTTATCTATGAAGATGTTTTCTTTTTCTTTTTTTTTTTTTTTAAAGAGAGGACAGTAAGAGAGAGAGAGAGAGAGAGAATCAATTTTTATAGTGTTTCACATGGCTTTCGTTGCTTTGACACTTAGTTGTGTATGTAGTGCTGGGGTTTGAACCTGTGTAGTTGCGCATGCTGGGCAAGCGCCGTAACCACCTAGCCACCGCTCCAGCCCTGAAGATGTTTTCTTACATGTCATTCACTTTTCCTAGGTAGCTGAGTTTCTGGGAAAATGGAATAAAACTATACTATCCTTGCTAAGAATTGTATATTCCCCCTTCTAGTGAATAGCATGTATAGTTCCTCTTGCCAAGAGAACTCTGATTCCTTTGGCTTTCTGCCTAAAACTTTTAAATTGGCTCATCATTCTTTTCAAAAATACCTATGAAGAGCTGGATGCAATAGCTCATACCTGTAATCCCAGTTAGTTGGGAGGCTGAGACAGGAGCATTGCAAGTTTGAGGCCAGCCTCTGCCACTTGACTAGACCCTGTTTCAAAATAAAAAATAAAAACGTCTGGGGACGTAGCTCAGGGGTAAAGTGCCCCTGGGTTCAATCCTCAGTCAAATAATAAAATGAAAAAACCTGTCAAGATTTTGAATGAGATTGCATCAAATCTATAGCTCAGTTTAGAAAAGATTGCCATTTTAACAAAATTGAATCTTCCATGATAATAGCCTTCCAGCTCATGGAAATGTCTCCCAATTTTTAGGTTTTTTTAAAATTTCAGTGTTTATTCCTCATTCTAGAGTTCCCATTTTATTCTTCTACTACGATTTCCCTTCCTCTGGTGAATATAACATATCTCCTCTCAGATTTTTATTCATTGAAAATAAGAATTTTTGTTTTTACTTTGTTAAAAATAAGGATAATAATATTATGCTAATATTTTTTCTGATACATAGTTCATCTTAAAACCACTCAGTGAATTTTTCTTTTCACTTGAGAACATGTGTTTTATTTTGGAGGGTTTACAATTGGGGTAACCTTGGATTACATTAGACATTAGGAATTTTAATTGGTGGGGATTCAGGATTCCGTTATTTTTCTTTGATGAGTGTTGTGGGATTTTTAGCAAGTAATTTTCTTGCCTGGGCTCAGGCCTCAATATCTTGAGGGGTTGTTTTTGTTTTTTGAGTGGTGTCTTCAGTCTCAGATCAGATTATTTGCTTTTCACTGGGCTGCTTTGAATCTGTATTTTTTTTCCTACTTGATTCAAAAATGATTTAAAGAAATGTGGACAGACAAAATTTAAGGATTTATTCTCTGGCTGTTACCCTTTTAAGATTTGCCTACTCTCTTGTTAATGTTTTGTGACTTCATGTTTCTAATGTCACTGGGCAGAAAGACCCTTTGTGTTTTTTTTATTTGTTTTTAATTCCACGCTGTGTGCACCTGGATTACACATAACCCAGAATGAAAGTGGAAGAGAAGAGGATCTACTTAGGAACTCCCAAGTTTTCTCCTCCAAGCGAGCGTGGATTCTCCAGCAGGTCACTTGTTTCAAGCAATTGCTTCATGTGTTACATGCAGGTTTTATGAATATTTTCTGTGGAGTATTTTGGTAAGGTCTTAAGTCTATCATACCTAGAAATGAAAATCCCTACCTGAGAAAACTGTTCTTCAAAACTGCAAAGATATCACTGAAAACTATGAATTAAATGTAAACTTGTTGGAAATACCATCGTTACTGCACTAGAGAACAATGTCTTTATTACTGGTGAGTTCAACGTGATTAAACCTTCTCAACTATTCCGTGGATGTCATTCTTGAACACTTAGTTTCTCAGGGATGCTTTGTCAGTGACATGGTGTTTCTTCTTTCATCAGGATGGCCAAAAGCCTATAATATTAAATGGCAGAGTCAAAAGTGGCAGAAACCTAGTCATTGTTCTCAAGTCTTCTTATAAATAGGAGAGAAACTGGACAGCTTTGACTAAAATGAGACTGAAGAAATTCCAAAGCACATTTTCCCAGGCCCTGCCCCTACTCTAAGTGTGATTCCTAGCACAGCCAGCAATTCCACATTTCCTCTGGAAACTGATTTTGATCTCTCTTTATGTTTGGTGGGTTCACCGATGTACTCATTGCATATTTACTTTCTAAACTTTGGCTTGCCTTCCCTGGTTGTATTTTTTTTCCCCTGGCACTTGTCTCTATTTCTCATGCTTTCTTTTAATGGACCACCCACCCACCCAGTTTCTAACACACCCAATATTCTTAATATAACTTCATAATTGAGCAGTCCTTGAACATCACTCTTATTCTCAAATCTTCACAGATTTATGATCGAAGCAAGTTACAAAAGCTAAATTTCATTCCTTCTCTTATTTTCTCTATTTTCTTCCAACAGTTAACTTAGAGTTCCACTCAAAAAATATAAATATTTACTTAGGATATTGTCCCAATACCCACTCAGTGAGATATCAGTGCTAATAAAATAGCAGAGAAATATTGGAGAATTTTCTACATTCTACAACTTAATGACTAAAGAGGATCTTTATTTAATTAAATTTTATATCTTATTACTTACATTGAATTTCTCATTTCCATTTCATTTAAGTTAATGATATCTTGAATTCTTGGCCTCAATTCCCTTGAGTGTGAGTAGCAAATGGGGTTTACTCCCTAGGTATTCTAGATCCCCCAATAGTTTTTGGGTGAAGCAGGCTACTGGCTGGGGCCATCATCCAGCTTTCCCTAAAAGTCTTCTAAAAGGTTTAGGTATCCAATCATGCAGACCAGGAAAGATATGAGGAAGCTGAAAGAAATGATTTTATTTTTAGAAAAGGATTTTTAACTGTAGGACAAAAGTAAGATAATTTGCTGATGTATCTGGATCTAAAATAGCTCTACAGTGCTGATTCTGAGTCAAGCACTATTTGAGAGTATTAAAACAACCATAACAGGTTCTATTATTGTTCTCATTCTGCTAAAGTTCGGGAATTTGTGCAAGATCATACACCTCAATTTTGGCTTAGCTGGCGTTTGAACCCTGGAATTTGACTCTAGAGTCTGTGCCCTCAAGCACCACATGACACTGTGCTCTTGTTGTATGGCATTCTCGTCCTTCTAGAGGAAAGTACTCCAAGAAAGAATTCAAACTCAATAGTTAATGGATCAGAATAGAGATGCCAGTGTTCAAGAAGGTTCTAAAAGTAATAAAATAATAAAAGTGAATGGGAATATGTCTTTGTATTAAATTGATATAAACCCCATTATTTTGTATATCAAACATGATTGAATATCAGCAACTTCAAATGATTCAATCTAATATTAAATCAGAATACTTGAAAGAGATTCTCAAAGGGAATATCTAATAGTAGGTGGGGATTTAAATATTAGCTATTTTACAAAGACCTAGGAGTTAGTGAGATATGGCTGGATGAGATGTCAGAAGGAAAGTATTCTTAAAGATCTTCTTGACAATGAGGGAAAGTAGAAATGTGCTCAAGGGCTTACCTTAGTGAAGAGAGATAGGAGCAAGAACACTTTGGTGTGAGGGACATTAGGACAGTATCTTATTTTTGGAGGATTGGGGAGAAACAAGTGTTCAATTACAATCAGAAAAGGACGGTTGCTCCTGGAAAACTGACCTTCAGTGCAGGAATGTACAGGAATGGAGCAGCACAAGCAGGTCAGGAAGGGTGGTGGGTGTTTGGGAATAGGAAGAGGAATGTCTCACACCTGGTCAAAGGCTGCTTCTCTGTGGGTGGTTTCATCCACAGCTGTGTAGAATCTAAATATTCTGGTATTTTTTATCAACCGCCTCTGGTGGAACACAACAATGTAAAAATATTGTGACCTAAGAAATTGCTCTACTTTGAACTCTTTGGGCGAAGTTGTAAACACTGCTGATATTTCTTCATGTTGAATCCACAGTGCTTTCTAGCATTCTTCCTTAATTGGGTTGACTGGACTGACGTATACTCACAGTTATAGTAGTCTTAATAATTACATCTACAATTTCCCAAAAAACTTTAAGAAAACCAGAACACAACGAGGAGTACTTGAGAAAAGAGTTGAAAATGAATTCAATGCTGATGAAAACGAATAGTTAGAAGAAAGTCTTAGGTAAAGAGCCATTTTTGTTCCTACTTTCTGTTTACTCCCCTTGTCTGCAGAGCAAGGTGCTCTCTGAGCTATCGTATGTCCTCTGAGCTACTGTATGTTCCTTGCTTGTGTAGTATTTAAGCACCTTTGGAGAAGGTGGGGATTTCATTTTCACTTTTCATATGGAATTATAGAATTAGCATATTTACCAGCAAATAAAATACTTATATCAACACCAGGTTATGAATAAGGGGAACAAAGAACTGAAAAAAAATTATGGAAAGCACTGTAGTTTGAACACATTGCTCGATGTGTCCATTTTAGTACAGAGTGCCAAATTCAGTGGAAAGGGGAAAAATGCATTAACAAACATTCTCATCAGAGCAAAGTACAAAGAAAGCTACTTGAATTGGAAATAACAGCTGAAAGAACAAGGGCTAGAAAGAACGGGTTGAATCAGTGACAGACTACATACATATCCACGAGGATGCAGGAGAAGGACAGAAGGCATAGAGTGCACTAGGAAAAGTCAGAGCGGCTAATGGGAGTTCAGTGCCTGGTGCCCAACACTCACTGAAAATGGAGGGTATTAAGAGAACACAAGCAAATTTAGTATTCAGGTAGTCCGACGTCCATTGTTACTACCCATTCTAGGATCCAAAATTCAATCTGTGTCTCTTCATTGGTTCTTCTCTGCTCTGTCTTTTTCTTTTTCTTTCTTTCTTCTGTTCAGCTTTTGTCAGTATTTGTCACATCTCAGCCAGACCATAGGGAGAAGAACATAATCTATTAATGATGTATACCAAAATCCTTGATCATTGTCATAAATTATATCATTTATCACCTATGGTAGATATTTTTAAGACCTAAAAGAAATCCTTGATTTCTTTGCAAAAATGTAAAAGTTGATCCATGTAGGAGTAGAATCCTTGCACTTACTGATTATAAAAGGGATTTGAAATGTTTGGTAGACTTCTCGTATTTTCATATATCTGCTCCCTAGTCATTGTGTACTTTTTCACCTCTTGAATTTGGGCTTGGCCATGAAACTTTCTTTGACCAATAATACAGGGGTATGGATGAGAGAGCCAATCTGAGCCTAGGTCTCAGAGGCTTCCTGTATTTCTGATCTTTTTGTCTCTGGCACAACCATGAAAAGGCTATGCCCTTACAAGCTGCTGCTAATAAGGAGGATGAGAGACATGTGACACAAAGGTGCCTCTAAGTCAGCAAAAATCCATGATCTGCAGCAGACTTGTACATAACTAAGAAAGATAAATTGAGATAAGCAGATTCTTCTACATGACCTGCAGACTTATGAGAACAGAATGCTGTTTAGGTCTCTGTGTTTGGGGTTAGTTACCAAGAATTCCCAAGTAAAAGCTCCTGTATGCCAATATTATTAAAGCTCTTCCATCACATGCTGCACAAATACAGGAAGGTCTTGCAGCTGATTTTTTTTAATTATTTCTTTTTTTAGATATAACGATGTTAGAATATCTATGACATAATTTTAAAAGCATGGAGTATAACTTTTACAAATTTAGTCCTCAGTTTTTCCTGTTCCCCTTCTTGCCTCCCCCTGATCTTTTTAGTTATATGTTACAAAAAATATAAAATGACATGATTATAAAAACATATAGTATAATTAGTTCCAAGTCAGTCCCCAGTATTGCCCCGTCCACTCCCTTCCTCCCATCCACTGTTCTTTCTAGCTATACATGATAATAGAATAGTCAATGATATAATTATAAAAGAATGGAGTATAATTATTTTAATTCCTTCCCTAGTATTCCACCCCCCCATACTCTACCCTCTACTGATCTTTATATTATTTACTAAAAGTTTTTTTTAATTTAGTGACTTGTTGATAAACATTTCTGTGCTTCACTATGGTATGTTCACATATGAACATAGGAAAGTTAAGTCTGATTCACTTCATGAACTTTCCCTATCTCATCCCTTCTTCCTCTGTTTCTTACATGCGGATAATTTTGGAATACATTGGATCTTTCCTAGACCATACTAAAAGCACATAGGACTTCTTAGTTCATTTTTTAAAACCAGACACCTTAATTCCAAAACTTGATAGAGTACAAGAAAAGAAAGAGAAAGAGAGAGAGAGAGAGAGAGAGACAGACAAGACAGACAAAAGAGGTAGAGAAGAGATGGAGGGAGGGACAGAAGAAGAGAGGTGGTATGGGAAAGAGAAAAGTAGGACAGAAATGTATCTCATTTTTGAATATAGAATAAAATTTACAAATACAATATTAATTATGAATCTGATTAGTAACTCAAATGTCAATTTGTGACCAAGAACAGTTTTTTAAGGAATGCAACATTAGCTCGTCTGGCTCACTAGCTGTGTATGTATGTATTTGATGGACTGGCAGGGTACCGTAGCTTTTGAAGGCTCCATTTTTTTCTTTTCATTTCTTTTCCTCTTTGTGTTTCAGTTTGGGTGATTCTACCTACATTTAAGTTCATGAATTCTTTCCTCAATTTGTTGAGCCTGTCAGTTTATCTGCCAAAGGCATTCTTCTTTCTATTGCTTTGCATGTATGGCATTTCCATTTGATTTTATTTTAATAAATGCACTGAATATAATATTTAAAAAAGAGAATTATGTTTTTATGGGTGTTGTATTCTTTGTGTGCTAATTAAATCTTCTGTGCCCTTCCATATTCAATTGGGAGACATATGCCAAATTCTCCCACTAAGATTGTAAATATGTCTATTTATATTTTGAAACAATTATTGGATGTATACAGACTTAGAAGTGTCGGGGCTGGAGCGGTGGCTCAGCAGTTTCGGCGCTTGCCTGGCAAGCATGAGGACCTGGGTTCAAACCCCAGCACCACGTACACAACTGAGTGTTGGAGCAACTAAGGCCATGTGAAAAACTAAATAAAGTTGCTTCTCTCTTTCTCTGTCTCTCTCACTGTCCCTCTCTCTTTAAAAAAAAAAAAAAAGAAGTGTGAGATATTTCTGCTGTAGGGTATCATTATGGAATTTTCTTGATCTCTGTATGTGAAATTGTGCATTATAGTCTATATTTTCTCCAAGTGTAGTTACATCAGCTCTTGTTTGGTTAGTGTTTGTATCGTCTAGATTTTTCCCATAACTTTCTTGAACTTTCTGTCCTTATATTTAAGAGCTCTCTTGTAAGCTGCTTGTAATTACTCTTTGACTCTTTATCCACTCTGAAAATCTGACTCTTTTACTTGAACTATTATTTAGTCCATTTACATTTGTTGTAGATGCCTGCATCTGCAAGAAAGGCCCAATGTTGTGGCGAAGGGAGTTACTGGCAGATAGCCTGCTGCTCTTTGCTCCTTCAGGGTCTGCTCCAGCTGCACAGAGGTGCTCTGAAAGAGGTCTGTCTGCTCTTTCTAGTGCAGCATGCATCTGGTAGTTGAGCAAGTTCTAAATGTCAGGAAGGTTCAACCCAAGAGAGGACAACTCTGAAGGTGATATCTGCTCCACAATTCCCTGCTGGCCTGCCTGGGAATTTGTTGGTCTTGAATTTCAGTTCGACCTATCCTTCTGCCCAATTCACCTACCTCTGGGTCTCTCCTATTTGTAAAGGAAGACCTATGACAAAAGCCCAACAAGTTTGTTTTTTTTTTCACCTTGAACCATGAGTATTGGAAGTCTCAGTTATCATGCCTCCTAATCAAAATAGCTTTAAAATTTGTCAAATGTCTTAAGTGGAAAGTCCTACAGAAGGCTTTGAAGCAGGTCCTTCCTTCCAAGTACAATTGCAATATATTTCACTCTGCCTTTAGTCCCACTTCCTAGTCTGCTTCGTTTGAGCCGAATTCAGTAAACATACAGGGAGTGAGGGATGGGAAGGTACTGAATCTGAACCATCTCAGTCTTCTAATTTGTTACATCAGACCCCTAAACGAATATGAGCTTTGCTGCCAGGGTTAGCCCAAAGTTCACCTGTGCCCAGACTCAGAATCAGTAACATCTCTAAGTAGAATAAGAGAAAATAGTTGGAGATCATTAGCTCATCTCAGAAAATTTCTTCCTCTTAAGGATTTCAATTGTCTAATAATCCTTCCTTATACACTCTCTGATGCCTTTTTAAATAGTAGTGGTAGTAGTTGTTGCTTTTAATCCACTTCCTCTAGTTGTTGAAATAGGAGCATTGGGTTCCTGTGACCTCCTACATCCTCCTTGATGTGGAAATTCAAGTTATCTATCAAAAGTGCTACTGCTTTTATTCTTCCTCCTCTTCCTCCATTCAGTTCCCAAGTCTCTTAATTCTGTTTCTGCAATGTACCTTCAGTTCTGTGCAGTTGTTCCTTTACTATTGCCACCACTTCAGTTACTCCCTTATCCATAAAGGATGATTATAATGGCACCTCATTTCCCCACCTCTAGCTTCTGTCTGGTACAGCCAGTTCTCTAAACAATTCTGTAAACTAATTATTGGTGAGCATAGCTCTAATTATATGATCTATAACCAAAATATTTCCATAACTTTCTACCCCAGTTGAATGGCAAACTTTTATCCTAAAATATATTGTGTTTCACGTCTCCTATTGCTTATGCTTCATCCAGACCTGACTACTTAGACTTCCTCTGACAATACATTGCTACCATTTGCCCTCTGCCCATGCTATTACCTCTACTTGACAAGTTAAAGTGACAAATATTTTATTATTCCTCCCTAAATATCTGTTAACAGAAATCCTCCCTGTGATTCAACTGAGTTTAAATTTTGTTTCTTCCATTAAAGTCTCACTTATGCTCCAATAGGACCTCATGATTTTTATCTGCTTCTAAGTCTCCCAGGTATATTGCTTTCACTTCTCCTGGTATTTACTAAATTCTGTCCTCACTTAAATTGACTTGTGTATATCCACAACTAAGATGTAAGATTTTGAGGTCAAGGAACTATTTATACTATCCGGTAAAGTACACATTTATTAAGCCCTTTTGGACAATAAACAACAATAAGTATTTATAAATTAGCAAAGCAATGAACCACAAAACTGATCAAAGAATGAACTGATGTCTAATCACGCAGAGGGAGTTTCTGATGTGGAAATCTATTCTTTCCCTTTTCTCTGTTGCTTCTCAATATCTTTCCGCAATTCTGGCAATAAAAGCTATTCAGATCACCTCTAACAAATGCTTGGATCAAAGTACCTCATGCTTGGTTTTCTACTTCAGTTTTATCACCTTCAAAGTCATTACATAGAGAGGCAAGATTCAGAGGAAGTGTAAAATATTGCTCTAACCAACATATATATTTGTCTGTAATTCAGTCTCTCTCTTTTATTTGAAAGAGAGAGAGATAGTGAGAGAGAGAAAGAGAGAATTAATTTTATTTTAGCGTTACAAGTGGCTTTGATTGCTCCGTGACTTCGTTGTGTACCTGCTGCTGGGATTTGAACTTGTGTACTCGCACATGCCAGGCAAGCGCCGCAACTGCTGAGCCACCGCTCCAGCCCCTATAATTGAGTCTTAAAGTTAAATATTCAGTTTGTCCACAAAGTACTTTCAGTACCTCAGAAGAATAACATAATCCAAATACAAAAGGCCATTATGCTGTTATCTGCGGCTTCTCGGTTTATGAGGTAATATTTATAGCTCAGTAGTTGTGTTGCCGGTGATGATGTGGATGTTGGGTTCCTGTCCTCTTGGAGTAGAAGAATGAAATGGAGGGACACCAAGACAAGCATAGTAGATGGATTTTATTTCCTCGAAAGTAAAGCATAGGGTGAGAGAAGACTTCCCCCAGAGTGGAGAAGGGGACAGAGTCGATGAGACAGTGAGGTTTGCCCTTTTTATATGACATCCTCTCCTCGATTGGTCACTGCTTCCCTGCCCCTGTACCTAGGACACAGGCGCGGAGAATTATGGTCCAGTCTCTGGTCCATGTCTTAGGCGCCAATAGAAAGAATGTGGTTCCTTCCTTAGCAGAGGGGAGTATCTGCATCTGGGCCTATCTTGTCAGACCCTTATTAACTTTGGGGGTATGTCTTTGCCCTCTCAGGAAAGATGACCATCAGTTAATTTTCTCCTTATCAACCCACATTGTTCTGCCTACACTGACTGCCTAACTTTTTCTGCTTCAGTTGGATATTTTATATTTCTACAAATCCTTCCCAGAAATAGTCCCACCCTAAACACAACTGTTCAAAGTGATGATCCTTCATTTTTAAAGTAAGAAGAAATAAATGATGAAAATGGGTAAAATGATCTGTTATTTGGAACAGAAGAGCATCAACGAGAAACTTTATAAATGAAGCAGAGAAACATTTATTTGTACATCAGCTCAACTGCCTTCTCTATCGCCTGCACAGCATCAACTGTCATGTTCTATAAAACTGTGAGTCATGTGGTTCCAACAAGTTCTTATCACTGCCTGTCATCAGCCTATGTGGACTGAGAACTTGGAGAGAACAAGCATAAGGGTCTCATGCTCAAAATGATTAATAGCATGGTTGAAAGAGATTATAAAAGCACTGTTTCTTCCTGTCACTGGATAATTTGTTATAAGCTATTTTGTTGTAGCGACATAAGAAAAAATAAAATGACTTAATTCAGTAAACCTGGTTTTCAATGGGCAAATGAATAAATGTAAATCATGTAAATGAAAGGTTGCATATGTTGGGATTTGCATACTTCCAAGCCAAGTTTTCCCCATCTCTAAACACCAGGAAGAGATTGAAAAGCAGGAGATAAAGAACAGGGGCAAGATTGTAGGTCTTGAAACCAAATGGTCGGGGTCAGTCCAGCTCAACAGCCAGCTAGGAAGCCTTGGAAAGTAACTGGAACTCCTGTTCTTAAAACTGAAAATATCATAGGCCAGAAGTGCATTTAATATCACTGACTTACCGCACATCATGGCTTAACCTAGCTGCCTTAAACATGTTTGGAACTCTTACATTAGCTGACAGTTGGGCAAGACCATCTTATACAAAGCCTGATTGAAAATAAACGTGACTATATCACATGGTAATGGGGAACTGTGTGTCACTGCTACTGCCTAGCATCTTGAGGGTAGCATTAACCTGGGGTATCACTAACCTGGGCAAAGCTCAAAATTCAAAGTAGTGTTTCTACTGAATGCATGTTGCTTTCATGCCATTGTAAAGTCAAACAACTGTTGGTAGAATCATCATAATCATCTGTAATTAAAATCAAGGTTTCTGAATATTATGTGGTATTAGTGGGTATATACATTTGTGAATTTTATTTTGTATAAATTATGTCTCAACAAAATGGCAAAGTTGTCTAAAAATCAACACTCCTGACTGAAGGGGAAAATCACAGTATTATTATATATGTGTGTCGGATAGATTTAATAAAATAATGCATGTAAAATGCCTCATAAATCATAGGTATTATTATTTGAACAAGTGACCAGAATTTTGCAAGGTAAATATTATTATCTTTTTGTCTGTTTGTTTCTAACTAGTGAAAAAGCAGAATTTCAAAAATACACATTACCATGCCAAATATTTAAAGATGAGTTTTAAATCCTGCTCTGTTGAATTTCTTCTCTCTATTAGAAAAGTACAGTGTGGGTCTGTTAGGAAGTTTGCCTGAATGGAACTAGCAATTTGGCATACATTCTGTTCCTTTCTTGTAGTTTAACCATGGGAAAAGAGCTGCAGTGATTCAAATATTTTTTTAAATTCAAATTTGAAAGTTTACAATTGAGAGTTTTCTAATTTGATACAGAAAAGGAAGAATAAATCCATTGTGGAAATATATTCCTGCTGTCTGCTAGTTGCGAAGGGAATATTTTGTTCTTTCAAATCTGTTTAGAACTGGTACCTTTCAGACTGACAGCCTAATGGCTTAATTACAAAACAGATAAAAACACTGGGCATGGGGGGAAACATACATAAACAGGGAATTGGCTGCAAGCGTGTTGGTTGTGTGACTTGAATAAGAAGAAAATCATTATGAACTATATGGTGCATCTATGTGAATATAATTCCAGAGGACACTTTGTAAATTATGAAATACTCTCCTAAAATTATCAATCTCATATAACATATTTATATTAAGACTCCCAAATTTCTGCTTCACCACAGTTGAATTTGCATCTACTTTAGGCTCATTAACTTTTGTCATTAAAGAAAGAGATGCTGAGAAATAGGAGTCATTTTAAGCAATAAACCATCAGCTTGATTTTACATCAGTATCATATACATCATGACTCATTCTTTCTAATTTTTTAAATAGTGATATTTTAAAGAAATTATATAAAAGATTTAACCATTGTTTTGTAAACCTTATTGAAAATAAGTAGCAGCATCTTCATATATAAAAATAAATTTATTTTTATTCATTCATTAAAATAGTATTAGTGATTGCTGCACAGTGTTATTGGCATAGAAAGACATCCTCAAAGGACTTCCGATTGGCAAAGGGAAAGAGAATATATACTGAAATGACTTTCATAAGAATCTATACTTAAGGGCTGGTGCGGTGGCTCGACGGTTACAGCACTCGCATGGCATGCACGAGTACACGGGTTCGAACCCCAGCACCCACGTACACAACTAAGTGTCAGAGCAATGAAAGCCATGTGAAAAACTCAATAAAATTTAAAAATTAATTCTCTCTCTGTCTCTTGCTCTCTCTCTCTCACTTTCCTTCTTTCTTAAATAAAAAAGAAAAAGAATCCATACCTAAGGAGGTCAATCCAAGATTAGAAGGGAAATAAAAAAGATATTTCTGAGATGATAGAATAAGGATAAAGAAGATTTGACAGGGTGATACAGTGAGAAGAACTAAAGATATCCAAGAATAGGAAAATAACAAGAAGATGGGTAGCAAATGGCATAACTACTGCTATAGTTTGGACCTTAAATGTTCCCCAAAGACCTGTGTGTTAGAGACTGGGTCCCCAGCATGGCACACCCAAGAGGTTGTGGTAACTTTAAGAGATGGGACCTGGGGGCTGGAGCAATGGCTCAGTGGTTACAGTGCTTGCCCAGCATGCACGAGTACGTGAGTTCAATCCCCAGCACCATGTCACAACAAAGTCTCAGAACAATGAAGGCCACGTAAAAAATAATAATAAAGAAAAAATTAAAAATATAGTCCTCATTCTCTCTCTCTCTCTCTCTCTCTCAGAGAGAGAGGGTCAGTGAGAGAGAGAGAGAGAGAGACGGAGCCTGGTAGAAGGTCTTAGGTGATTGGGGGAGTGTCCTATAAGGGGATTGTGGAACTCTGGTCTCTTTCTTGTCCCCTTGCTCTTAGGCTTCACATCCTGGCTGTGGGGTGACAGGCTTTATTCCCTCTTATGCTCCTTCAACATAGGCCCCAAAAGCATTGGGGTCAACTAATCATGGTTTGAAACCTCTAAAACTGTAGGCCAAAATAAACCTTTCCTCCTTATAAATTAATAACCTCAGGAATGTGTTACAATAGAACACTTACTAACACAACTGCACATTTCAGGTTGTATAGAGATGGCAGATGAACATTAGAATGCTTGGAACCAGATTACGGGGGTGTGAAAATGCCAAATTAATGAGTTTTGAATTTTACTCCCTACATTGTGAAATCCTGGCTTTATCTTTATCTAAGAAACACTAGGGCCTCCCTGAGATTCTTTAGGAAGTCCATGAAGTCATCCCACTTCCATAATACCAGGACCGTAACAGAGTTGTCACCTTCATTGCTGCACGGCTTTGCATGGAGCTTCCCCTGATGTGAAGCATTACCACAAGACATGGAGAGGCAGAGCAGACGGAGAATCCAGTTGCCATGCTTTTGTTTTAGAATATTTAGTTATTTTCATTAAAAAATGTTACCATGTAATGATGTATTACACATATTTAAAAATAAAACATTTTTGGAATTTATTTTTCCTCCTCCTCCTCCTCCTTCTTCTTCGTGCTAGGGAGGGAGCAAACCTAGGGCCGTATGCTTGTGAGGCAAATGCTCTAGCACTGAGCTACAGTCCCAATACCCTCAGTTTTTATTTCTAATACACTATATGCCAATATATTATCACCACCCCCAGAAGTCTTTATAATTTTTTTCCTTTCTTTCCCCCCAGTGTCTCTGGATTGAACCCAGAAACACTCTACCACTGAGCTACATTCCCAGCCCATTTTATTTTTTATTTTGAGATAGGATCTTACTAAGCTGTTGCAAACAGCTTCAAACTTTGTATCCTCCTGCCTCTATCTACCTAGTCACTGGGATTACAGGCGTGTACCACCACACACAAAGGTCTTTGCATATTTTTAAGAATTTAAAGAAATCCTAAGACCAAACTGTTGAAGAACCACTGCTCCACTGTGATTTGGTCTTGCTAGAGACTCAAGAATGCCCCCTAGTGGATACATCCAGCCATTTTTGTATGCTGATAAAAACCCAAGTTACCAAAAGAAAAGGACAGCATTTGAAATTTCAGTCATTTCTTCATTCATGCTCTTCTACTATAGATGCCAAATCCAGTTTTGGCTACAAGGCTAGGGCTAGGGTTTTCCCTGGTGTTCCTGGGCCACTTGATTCAGAATCCGTTGTGAAGCTGGCTTCCAAGGAAGATGCCCGATCTTTCCTAGAGCTTCCAATCAGAGCCTCTGAGACTGAGCCATTCTGCAGTGGATCAGAGCCCCACGTTGTTCTTGCAAACACTGACATTCCATTTCTGGTTCGGGTGTATCTGTGGTGTTGTAAGGAGGTTACAAAGATAAATCATAGAATGGTGGCCTA